>JABYPW010001889.1:0-13192 GCA_016880775.1 Phymatotrichopsis omnivora | reverse complement strand
GTCTAGGGCCTGGGGCTTGGTAATCTACGTTTTGCCGATTGCTTGGAAACAAAGAGCCGCAGGAACACGCGTGAATTTGGAAAATCGATATCGCTGTTTCGCGCGGAAGCCACTCGATGAATTACAAACAAATAAATTGTGTCTATAAATTTATGCGTTTAGCATTAAATAGAAAGCTAAACACTTTGACCCTCGCTGCAAATACAAAAGGAAAAACGAAGCTCGCGATTAACCAAATGATATCCAACGCTCCCCGCTAAAATTCTTTCCAAGAGATAACCCTCAAGCCAAGAAATTAAAAGCACCCTTCAAAGATCTGTATCCACCTACAACTTACTTTCCCCATTAGCTCCATCCCGTCCATCCTTCAACCTCACCAATCCCTCCTGAAAGCAGGTCGCGACCAACTTCCCCTTCAAATCCCATATCCTCTGTGCCACAAGCCCTCTCTCCTGCCCTGCCCACGGACTCTCCGTCTCCACAAGCATCCAATTATCGGCTCTCATCTCGCTGCCTTGATGAAAATAAACCGTATGGTCCAACGATACCATCATTCCAACCTCACCCCTGCGAGCTGTAGGATTTACTCTCGTTACGGTCCCAATAAACCAGGCGTCAGTGAAGTAAGCTAATGCCGGAAGATGCGCGGAAAGATGAATGATATTCCCCTTAGCCCTAACCCACTGCCGGAGTTTCTTTTTCTGCGGGGGACATTTTGGGTCCATAGGATCTAACGAAGGATCGTCTGTCGTGATGTCGACTCTTCGCCATTCGAACGGATCATTGTTGGCTCTCCTCTTCAAGAAATCCGCAGTTTCCTCATCGATTTTCCCTTCCTTCAGCAGGCTCTCGATCCTTTGGGTGTCTGTGGGACAATCTTCCCACCGCGTCACGCCCTCCGGGAATCCCGCCTCGTGCTCAGCAAAGCGTTTTCGATCCTCGTCGTCGGGTTGCAAGGTGGTTGGCGGCTTAGTGAAGGAGCAAGTGGTGATGAAAATACATTTTCCTCGCTGGTGGGCTTTGACGGTTCTTGTCGCGAAGGATCTGCCGGAGCGGACGTTGTCGACGTTGTAGACGATGGGGATGGAGGGGTTGCCGGCGAGGACAAAGTAGCAGTGCATGCTGTGGACTTTAAAATCCTCTGGCACTGTTTTTTGCGCTGCCGCCAGACATTGCGCGATTACCTGGCAAAAGCACACCTGTTAGCGAATACATAACTCTTTGTTTGCCTTGTAGTGACTCACTGAACCACCATAAACTCCCCTCGCCCCCGGCGGATGCCACAGAGGTCTGGTATTGGTAAAGATGCCCTCCCCCAAGTCCTCCAGTGCTGTCAACTCAAGACTATTCTCAATCTGCGATAGCTCTTTGTCGAGCGGCGGTGGGGCCTTAATTGTAGCTGTAACAGGCACCTTTGGCATTGGAGGAATTTCCTTCTTCTCGTTATCCCGATCGCTCGCCAGAGGATCTTTTGCGAGTGGTAACATACGGTTTTGTTTTCTTGCTCGTTGCTGAGCTCAGAAAGTTTGCGATTGTCTAGTGGACCGCCGGTGTAGAGGGATAATATGAATTCCGGATCCAGAGGATTGTTGAAGTTGAAGGACATGAGGAGGCTATCCTGGTAAGCTAGGGTTACCGAGGCTCGCATGATGATGGTTTACTGATCGGGCCGCGGCGGGGTTGCTAAGCACGTGTTGAAGGAGGCTCTGCGAAGTTCGGGTCGGGGTTTGTATTGTAGGAGACTGGACAGTCTGGACCAAGAACTTGGGAGAGAAAAGTAATTAGAATATTCCTCTTTGCCAAAAGCTGAGATTTTGGAGACACGTATATATATGCCATATGCGATGTTTTTGGTTTCCGTTTCAGCCTCTGGGTAATCGGACATGTGACTTAGAATATCTGCTAGTTCAGATGCCAAGTACAGGTCGCACAGGAGAAACAAGACAAACGAAAAAAAAAAAAAAAAAAGTTACATTGTGCCTTACACAAAACCAACTTTGGTCATAACTATAGGTAAATCGACAATATATATATCTAGCTTCCAAAATATTTACTTTCACGCACTGCTGGATACCTCGGTGATGTTTCGAGAGATTAAGCACAACAACTATGCCGACTCAGCCGGACTGGACTCCAATCGCAAATGTGGTTTCGCACTCCAACTTCGGCATTGTTTGTGTTACAATAAGATTCGGCGGTGGTCATGGGTTATCACTCGGTGTTATCAGAGTTGATATTGCTAGCACTTAACCGAGGAGTGCCGCGGCTGTAAGTCTTAATAAGCTCTTTAAATTTGGCTTGCACGCCAGGATGTGTATACAATTCGGTAGTAGCTTTCACCTTGGTACTAGACTGTTAACTTTTAAAATTCCTCCTCGATCAATGCTCTGTAGCTTCCAACGGCACAAATTCTCCGCGGCATGCCATAGTCCGTCTTCCTTTTTTCGAGCTTTTAACACTACAAATTTGCGCACAAGCGTTTGTTAACTTTCCCCATACAGGTCTTTTTACATTTCCTTTGCTGACCGTGGTAACCTCCGCGCTGTCCTTGACAACTGGCCTTGGAGTCAATGGTTTGCGTATTCCCGTCGGAAAGCTGGCGTTGCATGTGAGAGCGCCGAGAACCTCAGCGGCCCGGTGTACTTAGTACTTGGGTGCCAAGATGCACAGAGTCCGCGAGGAGCGGCTGGAGTTCTTGGAAGACAAGTAGCCTAGGTATTTTGCCTCTACCTCTACCGAAACACGTGACTATATGCAACTTCGAACAGGCCATGAAGTGGACAAACAACAAATTAATTTTTGCTTCGGGCTCACTTTTCCCTGCCTGCATCGACGAAGACGACGTCGAATATATCCCCGGTCAGGGAAATAACATGTATATCTTCCCCGGTATCGGCTTGGGAACCGTGCTTTGCGATGCCGTCCACGTTACACGGGAAATTATCTCTGCCTCGCAACTGGTCTTGTTGCTTCACTCACAGATTAAGAGAAGAGTAAGGGCTTGTTGTACAACTATCTCCGCAGATTTCGTCATCCGCGAATTACCTAAGTTGTGCGGAGCACACGATATCACTCGGCCTTGTTCCGTGTGTGGTGGTCGGGCTGGGACTTAATCTGGGCTATTGAAGTTGAGGTGGGGGGCTTATTAGTAAGAATTTTAGCTTAGAGAAGAAAGACATGTGAAATCGCGCTAAAATGTCCGAAAGCGCTGATTGATTATTAGCCTCTGCGAGAATTCGCATACACCGCAATCGAAATCGCTGATTAGTTAGTCTTCGCAGCCCACACCTACCGCTGACCACGGCGAACGACTCTGATGAGCTCTTATCGGGACTGCTGAGATTCACGTGGTCACGGTGGTGGTGGTCCCGGAACTGGTGTTTCTGCCGCAGCTTTTATTTTCTGGATTTCACCTGCGGTATTATTGCCCGGGAGACTCGGCTTTACGCTAAATTTCACGTTGGTGCGGAACTGAGGATCGGAGAAGATGGAAAAGATGAGAGGAAGGGCTCGAGCTTTTATTTTTAGGTGCGGGATGGTATGCCGAATGCAGTCCAAGATCAGAAGAATGAAACGCAAAGTTAAGCCGGGAGGCAGAGATGATGAAGTATATACAACCGTACTGCATAAACCTTTCCTTTGCATACGCATGGAAGCTCTTATATCAAAGCGGAGTAGAGCAAAATTAATCGAGAGAGAGTTTGTAGTGCCCGATTCTATCCAAACGCCTGACTTCCATGTGTAGAAGTAACTAATATGTAAAGGAAATATGAATAAAAGTATGCAACGGAAACATGGCAACCGAAATATACAAACAAGCTGGCCGAAAGAAAATGAAACTCCAAAGAACCCCCGAACCTCTACCAAAACTCGGAAAAGTAACTCCTCTAACCCTCGGATGCCGAAATAGAAATAACCAAAGTCTAAAATCTCTACCGAAAACCACAAGAACAACAGTGTCCCTCCAACGCAAAAACAGAAAAAAGCTTTTCTGAAAACTGCAAGGACAAGAAAAGAAATTTAGTGAAATATACAAGCCGTATATAGTACCTTAAAGGAATACAACAGGCGAACAAGTCATTTGGTAACACTCGTCTACCTCGTACCAATCCACGCGTAACGATTTTCCTTCTTCTCGCATTAGGACGTAAAGCTTACCGTTGAGGACAAAGGGTGTTTCCGGAAGACTCTTTTTCTGGCATCCCATAAATAGTTGGCGGGGATAGTTTCGACGGGGATTGGGGCCCGGAGAATTTTAATTGGGGGAGGGGGGAGTCGTATGGGACTGTTGGATTGTGGTATTACCGGGTGCTTACTATGGGGTCGCGTTTGATACTGCAGTGTATACATGTACAAGACAGTGCAAAGAGGCTTCGTCCGTTCTCGTGGCCTATATTGGGGACACTCCCCTCTCGGGAAGCGTATAATTCCTGCGAAATTGAAATTCGGCTGGGAAAGTTAGAAATAAAATAAAATAAAAATATTAAAATAAAATAGAATAAAAAAAGAAGGAGAGGGAGAGGGAGAGGGAGATAGACAGAGATAGGGAAAGAATACGAACACAATTCTATTTCCGAATAATAAATTCATGGAAAAATTTATAGGAGAAGCGCCTCAGCCAGTCGCCCTTCGATCTCCTTTGCCTCTTCCAACCGGCCCAGGCTTTGGTACGTCGCGGCAAGATTTTTCAGAGCCATTAAAGTCTGCGGGTGTTCTTTGCCCAAAGTTCTTTCCATCACCTCAGCGACACGCTCTTCTATGTTCTTTGCCTCCTCGAATCGGCTCTGTCTCCAGTACGTCAAGGCCAGGTTTCCCATGAAATTCAGGGTCTCCGGATGCTCTTTTCCCAAAATTCTTTCACTCGCCTCAATTAAATGCTCTTCCATCTTCTCCGCATCTTCCAATCGCCCCTGGTCCCCGTACATCGATGCCAGGTTTCCCATGGAAGTCAAAGTTTCCGGGTGATCTTTGCCCAAAATTCTTTCATTCGCCCCAACTACACGCTCTTGCAGCGCCTCTGCTTCTTTCCATCGGCCCAGCTCCGTGTACGTCTGGGCCAGGTATCGCATGGAATACAGGGTGTCCGGATGCTCTTTGCCCAATATTCTTTCCCTCGCCTCAACTACATGCTCTCCCATCTTCAATGCTGCTTTCCATCGTCCCTGGCCAGCGTACATCATGGCCAGGTTTCCCATGGAAGACAAGGTGTCCGGATGCTCTGGGCCCAAAATTCTTTCCCTCCCCTCAACTACCCGTTCATCCATCTGCTCTGCTTCAGTCCATCGGCCCTGGTTCCAGTACGTCGAGGCCAGGCTTGATATGGTAGTCAGGGTGTGCGGATCCTCTTTGCCAAAAATCGTTTCGCTCGCTTCAACCGCTTGTATTTGGTACTCCTCCGCCTCTCTCCACCGTCCCATTTCATTGTACACTAATCCAAAGTTTTTAGCCGTACGGATGACTTGCTTCGGATCGCTTTCGCCATCAAAGGAGGGATCTGCGGAATGTGTGCGAGATGCGTCGGTGTGAGATAGCAGTTGTGTGCGAGATGCGTCGATGTGAGATAGCAGTTGTCTGCGAAAGGCGTAATCTTCCGTTGCAAATTCCCAAGTGATGGAATGCGAGAGCAAAGAAATAGTCAACCTCAGAAACCGCTGCTGTTCCTGCTTCTCAAGCCGATCACGGGCCCACGAATGAACCAGGGGATGAACCGAGTAAGTTCTTTTCTCTCTCCGGACAAGGGAATACCGAAGAAGTGTTGCAAGAGTGTTTCGAAAGCGGAAAGGATCCCAACTCTTGTCTCTATCCTTCCAAATGATTCTCATTAAACTCTCTGGCACCTCTGTTTCCGAACATGCGGTGTTTGCCCTTTGAAATATTTCTTCCGAGATTCCGTCGTGATGTAGGAACGAAAACACCTGCAAAATATCTGCTGCAATTGGATTTTCCTTTGACACTTTTTGAAATGCCAACTCCCACGTCGTATAGACTGCCCATTTATAGTTCTTAGCTCCCTGTACCGACTTCTGGTGGAGGAGGTTTTTCCGATGTTGTTTGAAGATATCCAAATACTGGTCGATCTCACACGAGTTGGCAATATATGCCCCAGCCTGATCGATCGCGAGGGCTAGGAATCCCAATTCTTTAACAATTGGTAGAGCACACTGCGGCGCTTTGTTGGATCCTTCGTTCGATCCTTCGTTCGATCCGATTTTAGATGCCTTGAGCAGCAGAGTAACCGCTTCATCTTCCTTCATCTCCTTAATTTCGTGATGAGAGCCGTGACGCAAGCACTCCCGGTTCCGGGTAGTAACCAGGATATTCCCTCTGTTTCCGGGAGGAAAGTAATCCGTGATATCCAGTGTAGGGTCGTCGGCATTGTCGATGATAAGCAGCCACTCTTCTTTGAGCCTTGTCAGCCATCGTTGTGCAGATTCCACACTCTCCTCAACCTCGGCAACTCGAGCGATATCGCAGAAGCTCCTTTCGGCAGTTTCACGGCTACTGGCGTCGACCCATAGTATACCCCAGAAACTGTAGTCATAAAAGTTGCATTAGCTGATATCCGGCAGCGAATGGAAGACAGATTGATATCAAAGATATTATATGCAGCATTATCGGGGGATAAAACTCACGAATCTTGGTGGTCTTCGGCAAACTTTACGGCAATCTGCGTTTTCCCGGACCCACCCATCCCATACAAAATAAATCGGCGCTGCCGACGAGGCGCATCAGAGGATTCTTGAATGGAGAAGTACTGGTGTAATTGTTCGAGAACATCCGATCTTCCGGTAAATATTGCGGTTGAATTGAGAGGAACCATATAATGCTCGTTTCTGGCCGGAGAAAGGGGCCGGGATTCCTCCGGGATGATAGGTTGGTTCGGTAGTGGAAGACTTTGGTAGAGACCGTCATTGTATTTGGTTAGTTGCTGAACGAGTTTCTCGAATTTTTCTTTGTCGGATACTGCCCATTGAACTTTCAAGTATGCTGGAAGTACCTTCTGGAACTCTGCGGTTGCATCGGAAATCCGGGTATACTCGTCGGTAAGGCTTAAGTCTGGAGGTAGGACCTTCGCTTCAATCCTGGCAGGATTTTCAAGATGTGCGATAATACTGGCATTAATAGTGGGAATACCTTCTGGCGGGGAAGGGGATGAACTCGTGCGGCTTGGCGAGCCTGCAGTTGAAGTGTGTTGCGGGTGAGTGACCGAGCTTTTGCTTTTGTCCGAGAAGCTAAGTTGGTTTCTCATTTCTTTGAGAATAATTTTCGTCGATTTCGCTAACCGAGCCTTGCGGTTTCCCTTAGTTTCTACTTGCACAGGTACAGCCCGTACGCCATAGATAGAGTCCAGGTTTTTCAAGTTTGCGAATAGGCCGCAGATCCTTGCCAAAACCCCGATGGCATATCGATACTGCCAGTCTCGTGGATTCAGTTTTCGATGAAAGCTACCATCCCCATCTGAAATTTCCCAAGCTTTTACCCAGTCCTCCAGGCGGCCCCGTTCCTTGATCAAATCCAAACAGAGGTCACTGAAGTCCGTACCAAAGTTCTGTACGTCGGATAAGATGTCGTAACTTTGAATGCCAGTGCCCGACAGCTGACTGCACAAGACCTCTAAGATGTCGCTGGAGTCCATGGTCTATCTAGGTCGGCTTCAATTTATAGCTATAAGGGCTCAAGAGAGGCTATCAGAGCCGAATGGAAAGGACCGGTAGGAGGCAAAGGATGAAAATGGCGGTTTGATATGTAAAAGAGTGTAAAAAAAAAAAAATATCTTAAGGTTGTGTTCCTTTGCGAGTTTAAGTATAAAGTATAAAGTAGCTTGGGTTCGGTAACGAGGTGATACGCACGTGGAGGAGAGGAGTAAGATGTCTGTTTGTAGGATCCTTATAGCCTTTTCTTTGGTCACGTCATCTGAGTGCGGGGCAACCGAATTCTATGGCTAGGGATTTGGTGCTGAGGAGACAAGATATGGACGTTAACTGGCCCACAGCTGGCAGTAGTAAGGTTAATCATCTGACCTCTAAACTCGCGTCACCCTGGGGCTTGGATCCTAACTGAATGTGGCAGTGGAAATGTGTTAGTATGGTATTGGGGAACGTATGATAATTATTGCAATTGAAGAGGTGACTTAATATTGATGTGCAGAACGCAGCCCGCGATCTGACGAGTGAAGAAAAATGAAAATCCAAATGGCAGAAATGGGGTGAATACCTGTACGCCCAACAATCACAAACCTTCCTCTTCTATACGCGTAGAAGGTTAACGTTCCGGAAAACCTCCTAGCCTCTTTTGCCGGCAGATTCCGCCCCGAGTTGTTGCCGCATTAACTTACGTTACGGTGAAGCGAGACGTCAGGAAAGCGAGACTCGCTTAGTCATATAGTAGAGCAGAAGACGCCTCTCCGCTTTCCTACCCTGCAATACCACAGAGCGACAAAAATCAGCCCGAATGCACGATGCCTCGTATTAGACATTGCATACCCTCTGAACGTGAGCAGCGCATTGCCAAAGCAATTGCTGCAGTCGAGGAAGGGACTCTAAGTATACCCGATGCGGCCGAATCATATAGTATTGCATGGTCTACCCTATATCACAGAGCTTCTGGAAAAAAGGCAATCCAGGCAGGCAGCATATGCATCACAACAGTTGTTTTCCCCTGTAGAGGAAAACGCTATTGTTAAGTGGTGGAAGTGGCTTGATGATTGGGGGATTTCCGGCTCAGATGGACCTGTTGTATGGTATGGTTCGATCTCTAGCAAAGACATGTTCAAAAAAAACGAAATGGACTAAGTAGTATTGGCAAGCACTGGATTTCACGCTTTTTACACCATTAACTAGACTTAGCGGCAAAATATTCGAGTCGTTTAGGTCATATGCAAGGATCAAAGATCACTTCTGAATGTTAAATAGGGTCTTCAGCCACATAAGGCTTTCGACATGGACGAGGGAGGCTTTTTGATGGGGATTTCAAGCAAATCTAAGGTTATTTGTCGACGTGGACTACGCAATCCTCACGTTACCCAAGACGGAAACTGTGAAATGGTAAAGCTGTCTGCGCAAACGGTTATTCCCTTCCACCTTGTTATATACGAGGGAACGCAACATTATATGGGTTGGCACGTTAATGTGGATGATCAAGACTGTGATGCACGACTTGCATACTCTCCAAAAGGGCGGTTGACGAAGCATTTTGATCCATAGACCAGGAGGGCTACACAAATCTTGAACAAAAAAACTCGGGAGGACATTGTTGATTGTGGATGGTTACACATCTTACGTCAACTTTGAGTTCTGCGATTACTGCCTGAAGAATGATATTCTTTTCTGCCTTCCTTCGCATTCGGCCGATCTTTTGCAACCACTTGACGTTGTTCTATTCAGTCCCCTCCAACACTACTATGGCAAAGCAGTCGATAACTATATTCGTACAACAGATAGGGGTATCACTTATTGCAGCAAGCTCGACGTCAGGCCTATACAACACAGGCAATCAAAATGCTTTTCAAAAGTGCGATATTGTTCTATTGTCTTCTCGTCCTGTTCTTGGCAAACTACAGCACCGTCTGGCACCGGGAAGTCTCAAACCAACAAACATCTTTGAGACATCCAAGTCTATTATTCAATAGACTCCATACTTGAAGTGTATAGCCTTCGCCGTCAAACCAACGGTGCTGTAAATTTGGTCAAAAAGGTTGCTTCTGTACGTACCAGATATCCGCCCCATCATTATCCGTTTCTCCCACAGGGCCACACAGCCGAGGCTGCACTTACAGAGAACGATATCCAGATGGGAACGATTCGGCAAATTCGTGGCGAGTAAGGAATACAAAAATCAGTCAAAGAGGACAAGCGGGTGCTTAGTCGTGCCCAAGTTTTGACTGCGGAGGGGGTTGTCAAGTTGCGGTAGGAGCGGGAGGAAAAGGATAGGAAATAGCGACCCGAATAAAAGCCACGAAATCCCAAGGCTACAACACCTCGAATAGCACATAAAAAGACCGTCTGTTTTGCCTTACCGACTCCGGACCCTCCTATGGTTGACATTTCCCGTTGGAAAGCTCTACAGCATGAACATGCTGTTGAGGTCTCCAACGACAATTGAGAAGACGCCGGGAGTTCCAGGACCACTTCCACTAGCCCTTCCCTTCGCCCTCTAATCCACGTATGTCGCCAACTCTCAATATACCGGAGAGCCCGAAACGTCTCCCCGAAAGGGCCCTTCATATGGTTCTGCGCTCGAGAAAGTTTATATAAGCACTATTAATGCTCAATATTGTTAATTAGTGTTTCTAATTGCTTTAGTGCATACTCCGTTTTTTTATTTCTGTCGCCCTCTCTCTTTTTTTTGTTCGTATACATAGCGTAGTTTTGTTTTATTCCAGTTGTATTTGTTTTAAGGTATACATAACGTGGTGAGGGTGTTTGGATCTGAGCGCTGCCCTCCGGGTTCGGTCGGAAAACGGGTTCGGTGTGTCGCTGTATCGATGTCGCTTATTGCTAGAGGCTACGTGCCTCCGCTACTCGTAATCGGAATATGGTCGTGACTTCGGATACTAAAAAACTTGCCAACGGGGCAAGTAGGATTCGGATATAACTATCGGTTTCGTAACTAAAACAAAAATAAGACTCTATCGGTCGGTGGTGCAGTCTCGGCGACCTCTTGCACGTTCGTCTCGCGGTTCGTAACAAAAGAAATAAAACAACCTTCGTCGAAAGGTAAGACAAATAGGCAGCGTAGTCTCGGCGACCTTCTCGCTGGATCCCAAGCTCGATACTCTTCGATGCCTTTTCGATTGGATAGATGGATAGATACAGGAAAAAGCGAGCAATTTATACATGCGAAACGAAACCACAAATTCGACAAAACTTTTAATCTTTCTCAACTGTCCTCAATCCAATTCCCCACGTGATTCGCGCAAGGAAGCCAATATTAGCCGCTCGCAGTCATTATGACAAACACACGAGCTCGTACTAAAATACATACAAAAGACGTGAGTGGACATGTAGTCGTTATTTCGTCATAATGTGTATAATTTTTGTGTATGACTAATCATGTCTCGCTCCCCTGTCGTGACTCAAATCAATCTTGGCATAAATCTGCAAACAACTCCCCACCTCCGTCATCCTCTACCTTTTTTCTTTTCCTCCATCTACAGTATATTGACTCGGAAGCACCGACAACCGCAAAGATGCCTGTTGGAATAAATCAAGTACGATACTACTCACCTTCCCCACAGCAACAATGAAAAAAGTCACTAATAAATGGCAAACCAGCCGTCGAACCAAATCCGCCTAACCAACGTCTCGATTGTGCGGCTAAAAAAAAGTTCCTTCCGTCCCGCTCCGCAAGGCGATCGTAGCTAACAACTCCCAACAGACAAAAAACGCTACGAAATAGCCTGCTACAAAAACAAGGTTCTCGAATACCGATCCGGCGTGTTTGTTCCCCCGCTCCTCTTCTTTTCCTTTTCCCCGCCTTCCCCCACTCCAGCATCATATTAACCCACACAGCGAAACGGACCTGGACGAGGTCCTCCAAATTCACCAAGTGTTTACCAACGTCTCCAAGGGCCTTGTGGCGCCGCTAGCAGATCTCAAAAAGTCGTTTGGCGCCGAAAGCACCCTGGACACGATAATCTTGGAGATACTGCAGAAGGGCGAGCTGCAGGTCGGAGAGAAGGAACGCAATGCAAAGCTGGAGATGGTCCACGCCGAGGTGCTGTCGATCGTTGCGTCGAAGTGCGTCGATCCGGGTACGAAGCGCGTCTACACCGCTAGCATGATTGAAAAGGCGCTGGGAGAACTATTGACGAAGAAGACGGAGGAGGGCCAGCCCGGATGGCACGGCGTCACAACGAATAAGTCCAGTAAGGCGCAGGCGTTGGAGGCTATTAAGGCGCTGGTTCATCATCAGCCGATTCCAATCGCGAGGGCGAGGATGAGGTTGAAGATCGTGGCGAATAAGAGAGTTAAGGAGAAGGTGGGGGGGCTGATTGAGGAAATTGAAGATGAGGAGTTTGTCGGCGGCGGCGAATGGGAGTGTTCGGCATTTGTGGAGCCGGGAAGGTATAAGGAGATTGTGGAGGTTGTTGGAGGGGAGACGAAGGGAAGGGGAAGGGTCGAGGTGCTGGATACCGCGGTTGTACATGAAGATGGTTGATAAAAGTTTACTGAGGTTTTGGGGCTCGGCTTGTGTTTATTTTTATTTTTATTTTTATTTTTATTTTCTTATAAAATAAAATATATATATATCTGTAAAAGTGTGGCACTCTAGAACATAGCGAAACTAGAGTAGCGTTTTAAACTTTTTCCTACAAAAAAGTGTCTCTTCTTTTTCTTTTTTCGGAGCTCGTCGGAATTTTTTTGCTTTCCAATACCTTGCGATGTGTCCTGGACTTTGCAATCAACTGCAATCAGTTCACCTCTCTTAATTTTCAAATGTTTTTTTTTTTTTTTTTTTTTCTTTTCTTCTCAAGAGCCAAAATCAATCACGCAAATTCAACAACACCGAGAAGCCAAGAAACCTTCACGAGCTAGATCCAAGCGCCTCAAATAAATACTCCAGCTTTAAGGTCTGACAAAGTCTTCCAACCATCAGGCTATGGGTTTAACCGACACCAGTTAACAGACTAAGTAGCGGATATACACATTTCCAATCAGTGGCCACGAAAGCAACAGATATAGCACCCGGGGGGGCGGGACATCACGGGGGGGGCGGGGCGGCGCCGCGCAACAGAAGTTTATATTTCCTTCACAACTACATTCCGCATTCTAGAGAAACAAAAATTAATTCTACGTTCCCAGATTAACGGATTTCTGAAAATTGGAAAAAGTTATTTTGGGAAATAGAAGAACAACACTGGTTTTAAACAACCCTCCTTTCCATAGCCGTAACTCTTTGCTTACTGCCGGGGACGTAAAGACATCTATAAGGGCCGATCGGGTAGTCGTCTTTTTTGGTTTTCCGGGGTGTTGAGGATCAGAGGAGGGTGGGATCGCTGGGAGCATCTTGGTGTAATTCTTGTCGTTCGTACCAGACTACTACTCCCAACCGCGAAATCCAAGATATCAACAGCGGAACCGGGATCCGAAAACCGAACATTCTTTTTTTTGGATAACCAGTGCCTTTCTCGCTGGTTCTCCAGTAATTGTTGTGTTTTTTTTTTTTTTTTTTTTTTTTTTTTTTTTTTTTT
>JABYPW010001888.1:0-13201 GCA_016880775.1 Phymatotrichopsis omnivora | reverse complement strand
CTTTGGGTTCCTCAGCGTCGGGTTACAGCTTGGAGCACATCGGAAAGAACAGTTTAGCCTTCGATGTGGGCTTCGAGCGACGCGATAAGTTGTTATTTCAACGAATCTCGGGGGCATGTGTGGTTAAAAATCGAAAAAGCGTGTTTACAAAGATGTGCTTGAATTTATATCATTTATTGTTTTCAAGCACAGACCATCTGAGAAAAAAAATCCAAGAAAAATCCGTCAGCTTTTCTGATCATACATTTAGAGTACCGGTAACTAAACAAATCTCATAACACTGCTCCGGAAATGCCATTCTCGATCGCCGAATACATCTGTAAGGGAGTTGGATATCTTAAACACCATCCATATAACGCAGGCAAGATTACAACGTCTTAGTGAGATTGTTTCACAGCAAACCCCAGTCTGAGTATGGTGCCGGACATGGAAAACCTAAAAGCGTTTGCTAAGAGTCACTCTGGTTGACAAAGGTTGTTCCGGATTTGGGTTGAGGCCAGTGTTTGCTCTCGTAATCGAGAGTCCCATTAAATTTATGTCATATTTGGGCTTTCTCTAAAGGCCAAATCCAAGTAAACGGTAAAACAAAAAATTTCGGTGCTTCACGAAGCCAAATTTTTTTTGAAAGATACGGATTAAAACTAGTTGAGGAAGAAAGTATGTTTAGCAAAAATAATTTTCTAAAACTGAAGTAATTAGAAAATTTGATCTGTACAGACTCCTCAGCATCAAGGGAAAAGGGGTCTGTTTGTATGAAATGTTCAATGGGAGAAACTACAAAACAGGTTCTGTTGGCCTAGATATCCATGGCTTTTCGGTTAAGTTTCAGGCTGAGAATACATGACAATTAGAACTAGGGCTATATCAGGTATACATCAGATAATCACATAATATAAGATTTATTCAGCAGATATATACTTTCCTATTCTGGTTAGAACAATGGTGAAAATTATACTAACTTAGAGACCAAATATACTAAGTACTCCTTTGTCTAATAACCTCTGACATGAAGAACAAATTTGAAGAAGCACAGCAACTTTTCAAATTACTTTAAGCCTGTCTTATGAGCAGTTATACTTTAGGAGTGCTATTCACATTACCCTCTAAACTATGCCTTCCATAAAAATGTCAAAGCCTAAGCTACTTTTACATTTAAGTACCTTTTTATCTTTAGTCTCCCCTATCCCTAGGATGGATTCAGTATGATGTAGGTTTTTAGGTAATCTTATACCAGTGCTTTAGGTAGGTTTCAAGCCTACCTAGTATAGTTTATGTAGTGTAATCATCCTAAAGTAAAAATATACAAGGAAATATTAATCCCTAAAGGGTACTTTGCTATATGATGTTCAGTAACTATAGTCCCTATAATGGGAATGTTAATATGTCCTAAGAGCTAGAGCTCAATATAACTAAGATATTGACTTTATTAGCTAATAGTTCTTTTTTCTATATAGAATATATATTGAAAATATTCTGTAATCTTTTCATTTATATTATAAAGTACTTCTAGCTAATCGTAATACCTTTATCCATATATCTATACATGTATTTCATTTCTAAGAAAATTTTATCACTATTAATGTATTCCTACATTTTTTTTTATCTAAGAGGTAAGATTATAGGTTAAGGTAACTTATCTTTATTATTCAACTCTGCTAAAGTAAGTTTTTATTAAAAATATCTCTATGTAAAGGACAACTCCTTCAGTGATACAACTGGTTCTCAGCCTATATCAGGCTTTGGGGGTAAATCAGGATGGAAGAAGATACACAACTCTTTAGAGGACTTTAGAGGTGTATATAGAGTGAGACAATGATATGCTGAATGTTTGTAGGAATAATTCTTTATTCCTATAGTGTATACTTAAGATACTGTATAAAGAAAAAAGAGAAGAAATACATGACCATGTGGATTTCCTTCTCTTTATATACCAATTGCCAAGAGCACTGCCTCCCTTCTAGAGCAGTCTCTATAAAACCTGTTTTGTCTACATAACCCTTTCCTATACATCATTCAATCTAAACACTATTCTCATGACCTCTGCAAGGCAGACAAATAAACATGAATGACCATATATGATCAAGTGATACTTCATGATTCATAATGCAGAATTCCAAAGAACATCACTAACAATAAGAAATACAAGAAGAATATAATAAGTAGGAAAGTACATGACTATGGTTTATTACAGTATCCCCCTTTTTAAGCTGGAACTCCTGTGACAGCTAGGGATACCTATTCTAACAGATAGTCATCTCTTACATTCTCTACTATCCAGTGTAATCTTTCCCTCAGATTTCTAAGCCAGATATATAGGAGCATCGGTAGGCAATACTGGCACCTTGCTGAATCTCCATCAGCTTCCTCTAGTGGTGCCTTAGGTTGGTTCTCTTCCTTGATCTCCAGGAGATGGGGATTAATAGGAATAGTTAGTGGGGTGTCTCTACTAGGACTGGTGGATATTTTCCATATTGGCATATACTGCTAATAAGCTTTTTCTGGGTCCACTTTGACCACTGGTGAACCTAAGGGTGATATGGGGGAAATAGGTGGTAAGACCTGTTCCTCCTATCACTACCATTACTGGTTCAAGGTAGACTATAGCTATGGAGCATAAATCGGTAGCTCATAGGGCTAGGGCTTTTCTTGGGGTAAGATAGGTACCTAACTCTGGTTTGACAGTTTTGAGACCCAATGCTGTAGGGTCTTCAATGTGTTACTCCTTTACTGTACTATATTTAGAGGAGGTTCAAATTTTTCCATACTGGTTAAAGACAGGTACAACTATAGTGGGAGATGAGGAGTCTTCTATCATTTCCTCACCTGCATCATAACTTGGGCTTGTTGGGGAAGCAGTAGTGGAACTTATGAATGAGCTCATATGAGTGCTCAAGGTGCTGTGAAGGCTCCTATATAGGCTTAGAGTAGCTAACCCATTTGACAAGGTAGCAAAGAGCACTACCTCAAAGGTGTTTATAGTTAAGAACACTCTTAACTTCGTACTCTCAATCTCCTTCAATGACAATTAGAGGAGGTGGAGGATTTTGATGGCCTGGAACTGGCTCATGTTTACTTGTTAGTTCTAGTAACGAGATATAGAAGACTAGATAGATCTTTACAGAGTGAGGAAGCTTGAGTTTAGATACTTGAGTTCCGACTCTTACTAGAACTTTGAATGGACCAAGTCTTTTGTGATCAAGTTTCTTGGATGGTCTCTAAGTGCACAGGTTCTTAGCATTCAGCTAAACCTTTTTTCTAACTTCTATCATAGGTGCCAGTTTTCTTGACTGATCTGCTACTTCCTTCTAGCTTGCTTATGCATAGGCGATTTCTGCCTTACATAAGTCATGTGCTTCCTGTAGCCTAGTAACGAGATGCTTGACACTTTTATGGGTGTTTGACCTTCTGCTAAGGTCGATGTCTATTGCAAAGTATACGTAGTATCTATAGTTTGCATATAATAGGCTAACTTTTGTAGTTGCTAATACTTGGTTATTGTAGCTGAATTCTGTAAGGTGGAGTAGGGATGCCTAATCGTCCTACTAATAATGGCAATAAATCTATAGATACTATTCTAGAACTGAGTTTGTCCTTTCTGTCTAACCATCTGTCTGTGGGTAGTAGGCTATACTGAGATTGCTCCTCATCTTCAAAACTTTGCATAGGGATTTCCAGAATTCTGAAACAAATTAGGTACCACAAACAGAGACAATGTCCTTTGGTAATCCATGATGTTTCCATATGTGATATAGGTACAGGGTTACTACATCTTTGGGGGTGAGGATGGTCTAGTGGTATGGCTATCCTGGTGTCATTATGCAGTAATGCATAAGGTCATGGGTTCAAATCCTACTCGTCCCATTCCATACCACGAATTACTAGTGGGTTGCGGGTTTTGTAGCGTAAGCGAGTTTTCCCTGACCATATAGGGTTGCCTAATTGCTGGTTCAGTCCCTGTAAGCGAATGCGACCGATGACCACAATGGCCATATGAAGGGTTACCCTGACGGCGCTTAGCGAGATCGCTCCTGTGTTATGCGACTATATCATATGCTCTTAATTGAGTGCGAAGCCCCGTCCGTACATCAGTGATCTGAGGGAGGACAAGATAGGTTACTACATCTTTGCTTGTTGCTTTTTCTGTTGTAGGGACATAGTGCTCCATTTTAGTCAGGTGATCTGCTACTACAAGGATTACATCATATTCCTTGCTTACTGGCAATCATAATATAAAGTCTATAGATATCGAATTCTAGGGTTTTTCAGGTATTTCCAGGGGTTTCAAAGTGCTAAAGGGTGCATGTTTAACAGGTTTCACTCTCATGCATACTTCATAATATCTGATATATTGGTTGATATCTTTCTATAATCCTGGCCAAAAATAGTTCCTTGTTATTAATTCATATATCTTGGCTCTTCCAGGGTGTCTAGCAGCTATGTGATCATGGTTTTTTCCTAGAGTACTTCCAGTTTTAGGTCCAGATCATCAGGGATGTTAACTAGGTTCTTATACAATAACAATCCTTCCCTGATCACATAATCTGACAGTTTTGCATGCCTTAAAGACTTTTCTCCTTTTAGCAGGGCCTGCAGAATCAACTTTAAAGTAGGGTCTTTGTTATAAGACCTTTTGACATTTTCCTTGAAATCTTGATTTCTTTCCACTTCTACCCTTACTGAGAGGATATGTAGCTGTGGGCTCAATTGCAGTAGAGGGTCTAAGTTGCAGGGTTATATGATCATCTATTCCCAATAAGTGAGACATTCATCCCCTTCCCTTGGAAGATCTCTGGATCTTCTGCTTAGAGAATCAGGTTTTCCTCCCTGATTCCTTGATTGATAGTATATCTAGAAGTTGAACCTTGATAGAAACTGAGACCACCTTGCTTGTCAGCAATTCAATATTCTTTTGGTCATGAAATATTCCAAGTTCTTGTGACCTGTTATCACTTGAACTAGGAATTTCGAGTATACAATATGTCATTCCTATTCTAAAAATGTGAGAATAATGGCTAACAGCTCCTTATCATATACTAGGTAGTTGTACTATATGGGGTTGAACTTCTTAGAGAAGTATACCACTAGGTGCAAAACTTGTTTTCCATCCTCATGCTAGAATTTCTAGGAAAGGATGCCTACTGCCACATGATCAGATACATTTATTTCCATAATAATCAGTTTTTCTGGGTCGAAGTGTCTTAGGGTTGGCGCTGATGTGAATGCTTCTTTGAGACTTATAAAAGCAGTACTTACCTCCTTTGTCTATTCAAACTTCTGGTCCTTTTTTAATAGCTTTGTAATCGGTGATACTACTCTTAAGTATCCTTTGATGAATCTTCAGTAGAAGTTTGTAAATCCTAGGAACATTTGAATATCCTTTACTGACTTTACTGTTTCCCATCCTAGTACTACTTCTACCTTCTTATTGTCCATGCTGATACCTTCTAGGGAGATGATATATCCAAGGAATTCCATTTCTGTGACATGGAATTCACATTTCTCAGGTTTGCAATAAACTTTATTTTCCCCTAGTTTCCTTAAAACTGTTTACACATGGCCGATCTGCTCTTTTAGGTTTTTCAAAAAGATCAATATGTCATCTAAAAAGACAACACAAAAAATGTCCAAATGATCTTTTAGGATGCTATTGATAAATACTTGGAATGTTACTGGTGCATTTATGAGACTAAAAGGTATAACCTTATACTCATAATAACTATACCTAGTGTGGAATACAGTCTTCCATTCCTTACCTTCTACAATTCTGACTGAATTGTATACCTGTGTCAGATGTAGCTTGGTATAGATCTTTGCTTCTTTTAACTGTTCCAACATTCCCTACATTAATAGCAGTAGATAGTAATTTTTGACTGTGACTTTGTTGAGTCCTCAATAATCTATACATAGCTGGAGTGATCTATCCTTCTTTTTCAAAAACAATATCAGTACACCAGCTGGAGACTACAACTCCTGGAAGAATCCTTTCACTAAATTTTCTTTCAGGTACTTCCTTAGCTCTTACAGCTGTACCTGTTAACGGTGCGTATCTCAGGAGGTAGAATGGCTCGGTAAAACACAAGTAGGCACGAAGCTATAAGTATTACTGAGTGAACTCAGATATCTCAACTTATTCTTCTCAACTAAACAATTGCTTCCCTACGTCTACTAAGAGATTTGGAACAAGATAAGAAGTCGCAAAGATAAGGCGAAATATATTCTTAAGACTCGAAGCTAGTCTCGAAGCTAAGGAAGAAAGGAAGGAAAGACAAGAGAGCGTTGAAACTCTTTTCCATCGTACACACTCACCTACCGGGCGGCTGCTGCGCGAACTTAATCGGATGGCCTAAGTAGGGGTGGAGCGATACCTCGCTAAGCGCCGTCAGGGTAACCCTTCATACGGCCATTGTGATCATCGGTCGCATTCGCTTACAAGGACTGAACCAGTAATTAGGCAACCTTGCATGGTCGGGGAAAACTCGCTTACGCTACAAAACCCGCGACCAACCAGAAATTCGTGGTATGGAATGGGATGAGCGGGATTTGAACCCACGACATTGCGCGTTACCGCACAACGACACCAGGACAGCCATACCACTAGACCATCCTCGCCCCAGACAAGAGAGCGTTGATACTCTTTTCCATCGGTCACACTCATCTACCGGACGACAAGAGAGCGTTCAACAACTCCACTTTATATAGAACAATCCATCCTAAGAAATGACTCATAGATGACTAAGGAAACAGAAGGAAACAGAACCCCACAGAACATCCATGACTAACGTATCGATCACTAATCCAATTCTTGCATAGCCTAGAAGAGTCCGGACGACGGAACAGGCAAAGATTAGCAATGTATGAGCAACGGATCGCCATGACCTCTGACGTGTCATGTCCTCTTGCGATGACTGGCTCGATCGGTCAGGCCGCCCGTTCCACAAGGGTGACTAAGTCCTTGCGCGACGTGCCGGTATTCCGATCACATGTTCCGGATGGGTATTGTGGCTAGTTTGTCAGACTGCGCCACTGCACCAGAGCCGTACTTATGTAAGACCAATAAGGCAGAGCCACACGAGTCAGGCAGGGCCTGGTAGCTGTGATGGGTATAACACTTACTGGGTGCATTCTGGGTACTAGTCTATCATCGCGCAAGTCTGTGGTACCTTGGAACTGTAACAGTACCTCTGATAGTCCATAGGTAGGTAACCATGGTGGTTCACCTCCTTCAATCAGTGGAATCCTATGATTAATCTTTTAATGTAGGGGTAAAGCATCTGCTTTCTCTTTGTCGAAGAGGTGCAAATATTCATGGTACTCCTCTAGTACTAACTTCTCTGGTGGTATTGTTTCTAGTGCCTCCCTTTCCTCAGTAGATTCTGTAATGCTGATGGCATACAGCTTGCTATCCTTCTTTGTTGCTATTTTCTCAAAGGGTACTGCTCCAATGGTGGTAATATCGATTCTACTTCTCCCCTCCTACTCCAGGAAGGTGAGCTAATTTCTCCTAAAATCTTATTGCACATGATGGTGCTGTAGCCACTGTAATCCTAGTAGGAAAAGGTAGTCTACTAACTTTATGACATAGAACAACACTTGTTCTTTCTTTGGTCTAACCTGAATTTCCACTTTAGTGACCTTGGTGTTCTTTCTGCTACTTACTTGTCTTCCATTGACAACTGTCAAGGTCCTTAGGGTCTCTAACTTTGATATAGTGAAACTATTTTCCTGTGCAAATGTTTCATTTATAAATGTGAAACTGGTTGCCCCTGTATCCAATAGGGTATAACACTCTATGGTGTTATTCAATATTGCTTGGACTATCAAATATTCTCCTTCTAAAAACATTTCTGATTTTTCTATTCTGGTGGCTTTCTAGTAAGGCTTTTCCCCTGGGATTTCCTCAAACCTACACCAACATCTAGTTCTGACTCTTAGATTTTCCTGACTGAATTATAACAGTTACCACTTTCGCATTATTGACCTTTGACTCTTTGCTGGTTTTTTCTTTAGACAGTTCTTAGTATCATGTCCCTCTTTACCACAATTAAAACACAAGCCTTTATTTTTGTGGTGATCCCTCTCTTCCCAAATGATATTTTCTCTTTCCTGGTGCTGTCCTTTCTGGTGGTAGTTGCTAAACTTATTCTGTTTCTTGAAGCCTTGCTTCTGCTATTCCTCTTAGGACTTGCTGGTAGGTTTTTCTTCCTTTTTTGGGATTGACTCAAGTTGACTTTCCAACTTGATACACAATTGTGTAAACTCCGATTATATCTTAGGGAGATCTGACTGGTGGGCCAGGGCCTCATGGACTTTTCCTTTCAGTCCTTTCTTAAACAGGAGTATCTTTATCCTGTTATCTTTAGGTAGATTGGCATTGAATACAAGACCATCAAAGTCTGCACAATACTCAGACACATTCCCCTTCTCTCTGAGGTTTTCCAACTGCTAGTAAACAGTATTATCCTTATCTGGATTGTTATATGCTTTCCTTAGGGCTTCCTCAAAGGCTGACCATGTTTCCTTAGGTACTTTTCTATTCTTGGAGTTAGTCAGCCTTCTGGTGATATACTATTTCTGTGCTGGTCCCTTCAGGAATGATGCTACCCACTTGATGTTGTGGCCTTCATCCTCAAACCTGTCCTCATTGACCTTGAAGGTATCTATACACCTAGTGATAAATAGGTCTAGCTAGGTACAATCCTTTGCATCGAACACTTCAGGGTCTTCAAGCTTAGCTAGCTTAGGTATTTCTTGTGCTTGTTATTGCTCTTCTTCTAGTTCTTATTGTAGGGTATTGATCTTTAGCTACAGTGTAATCTATTCTTGCCTCAGATTTTCAAGTTATTTACTTTCTAGTACCCATTCATTTTTAAGGCTTTCGATTTATTGCTGATCTACAACTTGCTATTGTCTTAGGTCCCTAACCTCTTATTCTTTGTCAACACCAGAATTATAGTATTCCCTGATATAGTTTCTAATCCTTCAGTGTTTTAGGATAGCTTAGGTCTTATTGAGGTTGTAGATATCTCACCAGAACTATTGTTCTTATAGGCATAGGAGAGGGTATGCTCCTCCCGGACCCCCGGGTAGGTCTAGAAGCTTTTGCCTAGTAGACATTGACTAATGCCTATGCCTCTTTACTGCTAAGAACTTGTTGATGCTAGGGTCTAGGACAGTGAGTAGGAGGATTCTGAGTTTGTAAAGCTAGACTATGGTGACAGGGTGATTCTAATGTAGAACAATAAGATCGTCCTTATACAGATAGAGAACAATCTTATCTTCACTCTCCTGGTATACAGCTGTGTCTAGGAGAAGAGTGACTTCAACTATATGGTTGTCAACCTTATATTTCCTAATATGTTCTAGGAATTTGAGGGCAGTGTCCTCCAATTCCTCATCTAGTAGAAAACTTGTAGTTACATTGTCGGTATCTGACCACAGGTACGAGCATAGTACTAGTGCTTTTCCTGGGTTTAGGGTAACTGTTACCACTTGTAGTATCCTGTATTTAGTGGTTAAAGTAGATTCTATCATCCTAATAGTCATCACAGCAATAGTTTTTGTAGAAGAATCTGTGGATTTGTCTGTCACAGTTTCTAATATAGAAACCCTTCTTCTACTGTGGCCTAGTTACCCACTCAAGTTCTTGTTGCTCCCTAGTCTTGCACTATAGGTGGTGGTTAATAGGGTTGACTTTCCAACCACAGTTACTGCAGTAAACTTTCTGAGCTTGTGCCAGTTTCTCAGGAAATACCTTTGGTGATGCTGATCTCTATGCTGGCCTAGCCTAGACCTCTGGGTTGAAATAGACTCTGTGATTCCTCTTCTAGGGGTGGGATTTGAAGGTCTCTGGGCTCTTCTAGAGGAAGCAGGTTCTTGTCTTGTAGTAGCTTAGTGATTTCCTCGATAGTGAACAAGGGTACCTCTTCTTGGGAGTTTCAGTTGACTGGGGATGACATCCAATGTTACCTGAACTCTCATGTATCTTCTTCAATGGTGATTTCTAAAAGATGCAGTATAGTGTAAAGAATAACTCCTTTAGTGATACAACTGGTTCTCAGCCTGTATTAGGGTTTAGGGGTAAATCAGGATGGAAGAAGATACACAACTCTTTGGAGGACTTAAGAGGTACACATAGAGTGAGATAACAATGTGCTAAAGGTTTGTAGGAATAATTCTTAATTCCTATGGTGTATACTTAAGATACTGCATGAAGAAGAAAGAAAAGAAATATAGGACTGCATGGATTTCCTTCTCTTTATATACCAATTGCCAAGAGCACTGCCCCCCTTCTAAAGTAGTCTCTGTAGAACCTGTTTTGTCTATATGACCCTATCCTATATATCATTCAATTTAAACACTGTTCTCATGACCTCTGCAGGGCAGACAGCTAAATGTGAGTGACCATATATGACCGTATAATACTTCATGATTTATAATGCAGAATTCTAAAGAACATAACTAACAATAGGAAATACAAGGAGAACATAACAAGTAGGAAAGTACATGACCATGGTTCATTACACTCTATATATATTAGATGGTAGCAATAAATTAATTCTAGTATCCTCACCAAATTACCTTTTCTCTACAAAGTTCGGCAGCTTCTTTATAATTATACTCTTATGACCAGATTAGTGAGAACTGGGTAAACTCATTTTTAACAAAGTCTTTTTAAACATTCTTTAGGTATACTAAGTACTATAGGATACATATGTATTGATTTCATAGTTTATAGCATAGATCAGTATGTAAAAATATATTCTCTATAAAGCTATACCTAAAGAATATCTATATATATAAGGACATAATACTCTGCTATAGAATATAAACACTATCACCTAGTAAGTCCTTACCTACAAGCCTACTATTCAAGAGGTAGTATATAAGTTCTTCCCTACTACTGATAGCCTTTACTGAAACTTCCTCTATAAGAAGTACATTGTGCATAATGATGATGATGATGATGATGTTTCAGTTCAATTCAGTAACTACTCTACTTCTTCTATAGCTACCTAGGCTATACACATGTAGTCCTCGACTATGGCATATCACCTATTTCTCCTATAACTGAATAGAAAAAATGAAAAACAAAGGAAAAGTATCATAATCTAACTATACAACTAGTCACTTCAGTCGCAGGAGAAAGTAGAAAGACATGTAAGTGAGAAAACAAACAAGAAAATGGCTACAACCCTCCTACTCCTCTCCAGCCAGGTGAACCTTAGAACAACTAGTAGAATACGAGGTAAAAAGTATATATACAGATCAGAAAAAGAAAGTAAAGAAGAAGCCAGAAAAAACCTAATATGAAGAAATGGTAAACAAGTACACTAAGATAAATGTCCTTAAAGGAAAAGGAAAAGGCCAAGGGGGGGAATACTGGGCAATCATAGTCACATCAAGTACTAATCATGATTTGTCCTTCCAGACTATTCTAGAGATGTCAGCAATTATGAATCAGGAGATTATCTAGAATATGAATTTTTTCTTTAGGGTTCTTTTTTATTTATCATCTCTTTATCATCTTAACTTAGAAGGAGGTTATATAAGTTGTGGTCTTTTCCTCTCTAGGTGTTTCTTATATTCCTTCCCTCTATAGTACATATCTTCCTGATCTTCTCTATGATCACTACTTATGAAGGCCTTGAGTTATCATTAAGCCTTGAAGAATATATTTGTCCTTTCTCTATTCACTCTGAAATCTGCCCTAAATATGTAAGAAAGATATCCTTTTAGTTGAGCTTTTGTTTAGCTAAGGTATCTGAGTTTACTCATTAATATCACTGAAGCATACCTGAGGTATCTTTACTGAGCCTTTACATTCCTATATGGTGATCTATCACACTATATTTTTTATCAAAGATGACTTCCTCTTCTCAAGATATCCTGATACTAAATGTATCCTCTCTTGCTCTTGTTATGAGCTTATAGCTTGCCAACCCATTGCAACTATTTCATACTACCTAGTCCTCTACTAGCAATGTGTCGATGTATAAGAACTCTTTGATCATACTCTGAGGCTCTAAATTAATATATACAAATAAACACTAGAAAGACATCATCAAAGAATTCTAGAAAATGATGAAGGCTCTACATAATGCCAAGGAATTCCTAGGGGAAGACCCTCTCAAGCAGGCTCTTTAGTCCACAGAAGAAAAGTTTGTCAAGCAAAAGAATAATGTAGTGGCTATTGTCTATGCCACCATAGTCCTTCACTAGAGTATTAACAAGCCTCTTCCAAGGATATCCATAGCCTTTCCCCCTACTATGGCCAATTTACTCCTTCTTATAATCTATCAGATCTAGAAGGAGTAGGCTAATTATGCCTAACTAGAGGTTGAGTACACAAACTCACTAAATGTAGCTCACTAGTAGGTAGTTGAGAACCTTGATAAATAGGTTAAGGATCTCTACAAGCAGCTTACAGAGTAGGCTCTCAATCTCCTAGCCTCTTATAATAAGTAGATAACCACTCTCTCTTCCTCTTTAGCTAAGGTAAAGAGTAAAGTAGAAGCCCTAGAACAGACTAAGGTAGCCCTCTAGGCTTAATTAGAAGATGCTAAGTAGCTTTTACCTAAAATGAAAGCTAAGAATGAGAACCACTCATCTCAGTCCTCTATGAGGAAGGAAGATATAGTTAAGCTGAAGGAAAGCTTAATGATATCTAATAATGATGCTAAGTATTGGAAAGAACTATACTACTAGTACAGGGAGATATTTAGGTCAGTGAACTCTCCCCCTTCCTCAAGGGCTAGGGAAGATGAGGAGGATGTGGTGGACCTCTATTTATATATTTCTGCTCCTCCTCATAGGCCTATATAGCCTATTCCCTTATTTACCCTACTTCTACCATATTCTCCTATTCCTGTCCCTCAACTAGTTTATTCCCCTTCTACCTTTGCATGACCTTTTCATAGAAGAGGTCATACTTCCTATGCTTCCTTTGTACCTCCTACTTATAACCTCTCCTTATCTCCTTAGTGAAGGTGATGTAGACTAAATTATATATGAAGTAATTCAGCAATCAGCCCTACCTCTATCTCCTCCCTCTTACTACAATATGCCTACTTCTCCTCCTATTACAGGGTCTTTATTCAAAGGTACTGAGCCCGCTAATCCTTAAAAATTCATGTAGAAGGCTAAAGACATATAGAACTTTCTTGATGAATATGAGAATTACTGGGGGGGGGGGGGGGGGAAT
>JABYPW010001887.1:0-13206 GCA_016880775.1 Phymatotrichopsis omnivora | reverse complement strand
AAAAAAAAAAAAAAAAAAAAAAAAAAAAAAAAAAAATCCTTGAGCCAAAAGCCGAACCCAAACCTAAACGTAAATCCAAACCGAAACCGAAAACAAAGCACCACACCAGCTGAACATGGTACGGTGATTACGCTCGGAGGTGAAGGCTATTCCATCGCAAAAAGCGCCGCGAAACTCCGAATTCCAAAATCCACCTGTGCTGATACATGTGCGCGAGAGCAAGACTGTCATCCTTGTAAAAGTAAAGCCCCATACACTGTGAACGCCCCCCGTCCGGCGGCTCAGAAAAAGGTTGGTGATAGGTTGAAGAGATACCTAGTACACCTAGCTTGGATGCAACGGCTTAGCTAGTAATTCCTAGCCATTCTCCGCAGTCTTTATAAACTTCCTGCACTGTTGCGTCCGAGCTAGGTGGGCTAGGTATCTCTACTCCCTAGCAGTAACCTCTTCTTGGCGGCCGGACGGGGGCCATTTGCAGTGTATGGGATTTTACTTTCAAGTGGAAGGAAGTCTTGGTCTCGGGCACATACCGTATATCGGAACAGGTGGATTTTGGAATTCCGGTTTTCTCCGCTATTTTTGCGAAGGAATATCCTTCACCTCGGAATGTAATCACCGTACCATGTTCAGCTACTGTGGTTTCTCAGCGCTTCATTTTGGGTTTGGGTTTAGATTTGTTTTTAGGTTTAAGTTCAGCTTTAAACTCAAGGTTTATTTTTTTTTTTTTATTTTTTTTTTTTCCAGATGGAGGCATTATAAATTTTTTTTTTAAAAAAAAAAGTAGATAATTTTTACAGTTTACAAATTTACAGGAAAGCGGAGAAGTACGAAGTGAAGGCGTTGCGAAGTGACCGCAAAGCGCTGGTGACTGAGCATCCGGACACTTACGCCCATAACTGTACAATAATAGAAAAAAAATCATGAGCTACTTATATAAGCAAGGATTAGCTATGATGCCTACACTCTTGCGACACCTATTACCTTATACAATTGTAATATTAATGAATTGCATGTACCATTATAAATTTTATAACCAAGTAAATATTTGCTCTAAATTTAAATATGAATCTTTTGTTTTCAGTAGTAACATTAACTTTTATTTGGAGGTACTTTCCCAACTGAAATGCGAGTATTTTAAGCATTATCCATTGTCCTAACTACTGCTATAAAAAAAATCTTGGGGCCATGGAAAAAAAAAATAGATGTTGTAATTTACCTATAATAGTATTGTTTTATATCTGAAAATCCATTACTTATTATTATTTATTGTCACTTTAGGCATCTTGCATTTTAAGCATATTTTATATGCTACTATAAGATATAGTAACTCTTAGCTTCTATACTCAATGCTGGGTAAGTTAAAGGCTTGAAATTCATATATGAAGCATGAATAACAGAAAATAATAGTTCTCTTTTGTCCACACTTTCTATATCAAATAATTTTTAATTTCCTAGTAGAATTTTATCAAAATTTGATTTCAAATACTAATTTTTATACGGCAAAAAATAGACTTAATTAAAAGAATTTCCCACTTCAACATAACTACCAGATATAGATTTAATATGTGTTTTTTTCCATAGCTCTGGGAAAAAGTTAAATTTGAAGCGTGGTTTGCCTCATAGATAATCCTTTATAACAGTGCATGTGTTTGCTATAATAGTACGGTGTACAATGAGGGATGTAGGGTGAGGGTAGTTGAGGTAGCAAGCCTTGCTTATGTAAGAGGCTCATGACTTTTTTTCTAATATTGTACGTACATGTACCTGAAATATCCTTGCTTTTGATTAAGGCGTTCATCAAGGAGTGGTATATGTACAGGATACCGGTTGCGAGTGACAACATATGATTAATTTAGTCCCGGTGTCGTTAATTTATTGCGAGTTAATCTTCTTTTTCAGCTAGTTATTCCATAGTGTACCCATAATGGAGAAGCAAAGCGAGATAAGCGCAGATGAAAATCCGTATCTGCCTCTCCTAAATTTCGGTTAAGCGAGGTAAAAATCAACACCTTTGACCAGGGTAGTGTGCTACCAATTTTGACTCTTAACTTCTAGCCTTTTTAGTAAGCGATAATAACGTTGAATAGAATTTGTTACAGCTAGGAGCGCTTCTTTCGCTTCCCCTCTTTCATTCCACGTTTTCAAAATTTCAAAATTGCCTTTCCTCGTTGAGCTAAAGGGAAAATGTCCAGCCACTTTTTGTGTGGGGCAGAATGAATGTCGAACTTTTTGCCAAGCCTCCACACAAATTTATTCCCTTGGTGCCAAGGGAAAGTGAGTGACAGGCATAATTTATGGTGTTACATAAGCAAAATGAATGTCAGGTTGTCCCACCATAGCGGGATTCATATTACGTAATGCGAGATTAGTTTGCAGAGTGGGACTCGGAGTCCTCTATGCCGAGGGTAGGGTACAGAGTTGAGAGGTAGCAAGTTAGGCAGGACGTATTTGCATGCATGCGGGTCTTCGTGCTCCCTATTCTTTCCTCTCATCTCTGCTCAACCATCTCACTTCTGCTTTTTTTTTTTCAAGTTTTTGGCGGTATGGGTTAGGAGCCTTTGAGTGATGTGCTTTGTGTTTTGTAACGAATCGAAAATATCTTTTATTATCTTTTCCCCTCACTTCGTTCCATTTTCAACATTGTAAATTAAGCGACTTCCTGAGTAACGAAATATTTACTGATGCGCTTCAAAACGGAATCATGATAACTTTGATAGGTCTTGAAATGAGGCTGACATGGATTGAAAAACATTGGATAACCTAATCCCGAGTTCCTGAACGCTTCTAGATTTGTGATTAATGGGTTTAATTGCATAAGCCCAACGCCGATTGACCTATTGTATATGTAAACGTAAACAAATATGTATGTAGGAAGCCCCTACATATGCAGATGCCAAAAGTTGAAACCTTCCGAATCGAGCGTATGTAGCACCCCGGCTGCTTACTAATCAGATTTTTTTGGGTGGGAGCCTGTGGGGTGATCACCTGAACACCCCTGCGAGTGTAACCACCTCCCAAGCACTCGTAAGCAACCGTTCCCACTCATCCACAACGGAAACTTAGAAAAATAACTTTAATTTCGCGGTAGGACCTTAAAGGAATTTCTTCGCTGTGAGAAGCTACTCCCATAAATTTAATATATATGTGTTATGCGGAGTTCCAATTGAAAACTTTGGTTGGAATACTGGTTTTCACAAACTTGTGATCACCCCCTGTGGGGGCTTAGTCATCATAGCACTTATAGCGGAGCTACGGCGATAGATCATCATCCTTCCCAGTACATACCAACACCCCCAAGGCTCCCAAAAAAGGGTTGGAGCGAAGCAGATTAGTAAGCAAATGAGGGGGCTAGCACATCCTGGTCCACTTGTTTAACAGCATCATCATGGCTACCCATGGCATGTCTCTACGGGATGATTGGACCACACCAACGGCTTCGTAACACAGTAACCTGAGGATGCTAGTGCGACCAATATACTCTGTAATTTTTGCTCGCTTGTGACTAATATGCGATATATAGACCTTAAATCTTCAGGGTATTTGTTTTATAATGGCGAGCTTCTAGCGGACAAAGAGGGATATTTATATCATAACCCACCCCAAGCAAAGACGGCCACAAAAAGTCCTCCTTACAAGTGTTTGGCAAGTTCAAGAACTCCCATCCGTTTTTCGTCAAAGATACAATCGATACGAATAGACAACTTTTGTTCTCGCAATCGCATCAACATTTACTTTTGCACATCTTTCATCATGGATCAATTTTATTTTTGCATGGTATATCATCTCTAATTTTCACTCGCGACTTTGTCTAATTGCGGAAAGTCATGCATTCAAACTTTTCTTTCCTTTCAGGACTTCGTTGCACATTATCCGACCTGTATTCCTGCCATGTATCAATTACAACAAATTGATGCGTCCTATCTTGCACGGGAACCGATATCGTATCAGCAAACTCATAATAATGCAACAAATATCCCAGATCTCCACCGCATTACAGCAAACGAAAACATTGAACGCATGCGTGGAGAAAGCACCGGACACCAACGCAGACCTCCACCCACGGCCAGAGCAACAGAGTATTATTGTCCACACGAAGATTGCCATCGACATCGCCGAAGTTTTGGTACTAGGCGTGACAATCTGACGCAACACTTGAGACTGGTGCATGGCGAAAATATTCCCAAGATCCGATGTCGCCGTGGATGAAAATGGATTTCAGGTTGTACATTTAGGAGGCTATGATGATGGCTGGTATTCTCGTCATTATTTTTTCGATTACTTTCATAGTTCGCCGGGATTTAGCTTATTTTTTTTTTTTTCTTCGCTTTTCCTTTCCTTATCTCTTCTCTCTTTTATTTTTTTCTACTTTTTTTTTTTACTATTTTTTTTTTTTTATTTACTTTTTCCTTTATTTTCTCTTTTTATTTTCTTTTTTTATTATCATACTTTCCTTTGTTTCGTTTCACAGGCCTCGGTGGAAAGAGAAAAGTTTCTTTTGGCATCCATGCAATCGATCACAAAAATTTGGAGGGTCTACATATACCACCTCTTCGCAGTGAAGAAGCTCGTTCCATAGTCGAGTATAAGTCAGCGCACGATTTTCTTGGCGCTCTTTGCTATAGCAACCGGAATGCACCAAAAAAACCACCCTTGCTTTTTTGAGTTCAAGCAACCCTGCTACCAATGCCAGATGTGTAACACTTCTTTACACTCCAAAGAGAGATAAAAGAACCTGAAAATTAAAATGTATTCTCTGTAAATTTAACTTACTTCCAATTTTGTATAAAATGCAAAAAATTCCCATATTCTTAAGCCCCTTTATCTTTTCAAAGCACTTGTAGATGAGATCCTATCAATCTGAAAAAAATATCTGTGAATCTGCACATATGAGAGATGTGATTTCTATATCTAATGAAATTTTGTATATAGAACCAGTATTTACAGGAGAGCCTCTTCACTTAGCTAATCCATAATATTATTATTAATCAAGTAGAGAAAATATATACTAAGTAAGGATAGAGATTAAAAATGTGATAATACTACTTCAGGTTATATGTGTAAGTATTTTGAATTGTTTTAGGATGCTCAATCACTGGAAATTTTACATGGGAATTTTTAGCATTTTATATATATAATTGAAAACAAGTTAAAATTAAAGAGAATACATTTTAATTTTCAGGTCCTTTTACTTGAGTATTTTTCTTTGGGTGTAAAGAAGTATTACACATCTAGTGTTAGTAGTAGGTATTACAGAACACTATTTCCATGGTTTTTCCAGGTACCAGGTCATGTGTAGAACCTAGTTCCAAGTCAATGAAATGGTTATATTAGAATCTGTGAGTACCTCTTCTCTTGAGTTGAACTATGGGACCATGTGTTGAGTATTATCACCACTAAGCTTTGACTAAGTGAAGTAAGGCTTTGATAATACAACATACATAAGATTAGTTATATGTGGTTAATGACAAGACTTGTCACCGTGATCTTATCATGATATAGCAATCAGCTGTATTGTTAGAGGATATGACTGAGGAGGTGCCCTATTACAGATAACTATACCAAATGGTCTACCTAGGTACTAGAACATGTGCAAGTCAATTAGTAGGTATGTTAGAACCTGTGATCACTCCCTGAGCTATGGAACTACGTGATGAGCGTTGTTACTACAGAGCTTTGACTAAGCAAAGTGAGGCGTTAACAATGTGACATACATGAGATTGGACATACGCGATCAATGACAGGACTTGTCACCCTAATCTCATCATGATATGCTGATCAGTCACATTATTGGGGGATAGGACTTAAAGAGTCTTCTCTCTGAAAAGTCCTGCATGATCATACTAAACCTTTCCTCGATTTTCTGATTGTGAAACTGATCTCCTTCTAGGGAATCATAAAAGAATAAGGGAATCATGATGGAATGTTTCTATAGGGTTCATTCCATTTGTAAAGTTTCTCTGTAGCTACTTGGTTAGAAATGGGTATTTAAGAGGGAGTGGATGAGCGATGTATTTTGTTTCTTCTTCTTCTCTCTCTAGTGGTTATAAAAAGTCTTGTACCATCTTTGAGCCTTAAAAATATATTTTGCTATCTTCTCTTGACTCTGCAATAAAGGTAGAAAACATAAGCGGTTGTAACTTGCTATTCGAGATATCTGAGTTGACTCAGTAAGACCCTCTTATGAAGCTTATCATGCCTATACCTGTATCTACATCCTTAACAAGTCTCCTATCACACTATATTTTTATTAAGATAGCTTCTCAAGACATTGAAATGACTAAGGCAACTACTGCCTTAACATTGGTTGTCGGAAACAGTCTCGCTAGGCCTTCTCAACCTGGTTGAGCTACACACTCTTCCGCTTCCTCTGCAGGGACCTATGGGATTACCTTGTCACCAGAGGAACTGCAATATGCCACAACCTATCAAGAAGCAATCCTTGGGGAATACAATAAGACCCTCAAGGCCATTATCGATAGAAGGGAATTCCTAGGTGAAACTATTTTTGAAGTACCAAAAGATGACCTTGATACTGCGTTCCTGAAGCAAAGAAATGATGTTGCCACCATTCTCTACTCCACCATTAAAACTTATAGGAAAACTAAGAGGAAACTACCATCCATGATAGTAGCCTTCCCCCCTAGTATCACCACCTATCTGCTCTAAGCAATTGAGCAGATTCAGAAGGAATGAAGCCAGTCGGCACTTCAGGAAGCAGAAACCAATATGGCTTATAGCACAAAGGTGTACCAGCTAGAAACAGACCTCTTCAATACCCTGTAATAGCTGACAGAACTCAACCAGAAGAGGTTTGAGGCAGATGGCTAAGCCTCCTAGGTTCCTGCCTTATAAGCAGAAATTGAGCTACTTAAATAGAACCTTGCTGTAGAAAGGGATACAACCTACCTCCTCCAAACCTAACTAGCTAAGGCCTAGGAAGAAGTCCTTTACCTAGAAGCCTAGAAGGAAGCTTTGACCTCTTCCTCATCAAAAAGGAAGGAAGAAGTCAAGGCTCTGGAAGAAAAAATTTCGAAGTTGGAAGGAGATTTGGAGCAGTGGAAGGAGAAGTACAGGCAGATGAAGAGGCCTGGCTCTAACCTCTTCCCACTAAGGAGTCCATCCCCTGTCAGCTACCTAACTAACACCAACCTGTTCTAGTACTCGCTTCCTTATATCAGGGGTTCAGCGACACATAGAGAACACCTGGAGGTAATCGACATTGACTCCTTTGTTCCCTGGAGGTCCTCACTAGAACCTACCCCAGCACCACAACTGTAAGCACTTACTACTACAGATATTGAGGCCATCATATCTAGAGTCCATGTAAGGTAAACACCTGCTCCTCAGGGGCAACCAGCTATTCCCCCTATTCCTCCTTAGTCTTCTTAGTCCAGCATAGTCCCACCACTGGTAACTGGTCCCTTTAAAGGACCTAAGCTGAGTGACCCAACCACGTTTGGTGGGAAACCAGAAGAAATTAACAAATACCTGATGTAATGCGAAACATACTTCAATCTCGAGGCCCACTCTTTCCCACATGATTAGGTTAAGGTAAAGTTCATGTCAACTTTCTTTACAGGCCAAGCAATGGCCTGGTGGGAATCCTGCTACGCAACATAGACCTGTTCAACGGTAATCTGGTCAGACTTCAAGGAAGCCCTAAGAACTCATTTTGGAAGGCATCTCTTGAAGCTGGCAGCCCTTCAGGACATGGTGAATGTAAGGCAGACAAAGGAGATCTTGGAATATATTAGTAGGATGAGGACTCTGAACTAAATTGCCCTTTACCCAGCAGAAATCTTTATCGAATAGCTAGTTAGGGGCCTCAAAAAGGACTTACGGCAAGCCATGGTACTCCAAGGTAAACATCTCACCCTAGCAGAATAGGAAGCCAAGCTTATCCAAGTGGGATTAGCCATGGAAGATGCCGATGCTACTGCTGCTGAGGCTTGGAAGGGCCAACCCTCTAACCCTAAGCCTAACCCCCCATCCTATCGGAAACCTGGCCAGAAGGAGAAGTGACCATCTAACAACAAGCAGAAGATAGAGCTTCCCTATATTACTGGAAAGGAGTTGGAATGGGCTAAGAAGAATTTGGCTTCTTAGAAATGCATGCACACTTCACTCCAGACTAAGAAGTGCTTTGCAAAAGGAAAGAGCACGATACCTGAGCCAAATACGAAGACAGCAGCCAAGTGCGAGGCCACTTCTGAACCAGAAGATGATGAGAGCTCTAGAGCCTAAAGGAAGAGTAAGGGTAAGGAAAAGGCAAGTAGGGTAGTAGATCTCCCTGACTCATAGAAAGAGGGGGATGACATCCCCATGATTTGAATTTCCTTTGAAAAGTCTTTTTCTTTAGTTTTGTGATTTTTTTTGGTCAAAAGAGTTGTTTGCTTGTCTTACCTTGCTTTCTCAAGTTTTGATTTTTTAGGAACTGGTGTTCTGTGGTGATAAGCCATGGTTCTTGGTAGGAGGGCCACCAGTATTAAGGCATGTATTTTTCACTGATGATACCAACCCTGTTTGTCTGAGGATAGCCTGAAGGCTGAAATATACTAGCCATGTAACAAACTGCCATTCACTGTCAAGCATTGTTTCTCACCTTCTATACCCTACAAACCTGCACCTTTCCAAGTACTCTACTTGTTGTCGTATAGTGGGCTCTGGCCATGAGCTTCCTGGGAGAGATCAGGGAATGTATCCACTATATCTGTTGTGTCATCTGCAAAAGAAGGCCCTGTTCAGGGCACATGTATTAAAGTCTGAGTAACACTTCGCTGGAAAACTGACACTCTCACAGGAACCAAAACCCATGCCATCATAGTAATTACCAAGCTTGACAATGGCGCCACAGGAGACATGATCAGTAACTGCTTGCCAGTCCTAAAGATTAAGTGAACTGTCCCAGTAAACATTTATACCTATAATGGTTCCTTCAAGCAGGAGTGGTATTACACCCCTAAGCTCCAAATGCAGGACCTCAACCTTCGCAAACTCATTGACTTATATATAGGCCCTACTCATATAGATGTCAACATATATATTCCAGTCAAGTGGTTCTGTGACCATGAGCCATATGTCTACTATAATAAGGCAGAATTGGTCTCCTTTCCTTTAGAGAAGTGCTAGAAATACCTTGTAGCACCTAAGGTGGAAATGGTCTCCACCTTCTCCCTCCTCAGCGATGACAACTTCTATACTAACTGTCAAGCAGTTGGTGGAGGATTAGTTGGGTGGGTTTACACCCTGATCAATGAAGGAGTCATTCACTGCTGGTGTGCAGCTATGATAAGAGTACCTATTCAAGATTTCTCGAATATGTTTTTGCAGGCTTCCTCTACCTCCTCCTCTACTACCTCTGAAGGATTCAGGTGGGAACAAATTTTTCCCACAGTGTTCTCTAAACAGCTTGCCTCATGACTCCCTCCCCATCATGAGTGGGATTGCAAAATTGACTTAAAGGAAGGTGCAACACCCCCCTGGGTCCCTCTGTACAAGCTATTGGAAACCAAGCTCTAGGCCCTGTAGGAATATATTGCTAGGATAATAGAAGAAGGCAAAATCTGTCCCTCTAAGTCTCCTGTAGGAGTATCTATCCTCTTTATTAAGAAGACTGATGGATCCCTTCAGCTTTGTGTAGACTACTATAGCCTCAATAAGGTGATTATCCAAAACAGGTATCCCTTGCCCTTGATGACTAAACTGTAGGACTATATTGGTGCCTCTCATTGGTTCTCTAAGCTTGACCTCAAAAATAGGTATAACCTCATCTGGATAGCCAAAGGTGATGAGTGGAAAACTGTATTCAGAACTAGGTATAGTCAGTTTAAATACCTGGTGATACCTTTCAGCTTGTCGAATGCACCCTCAGTCTTTTAGGAAATGATGAACACCATTTTCCAGGATCTCCTATATCTTAGTGTCATCATTTACCAAGATGACATACTCATCTATGCTGAAACAAAGAAAGAGCATGATCGTCTAGTCCAGGAAGTTCTCTGCCATTTAGACAAAAACAAACTGGCCTTTAAGCCCTCCAAGTGTATTTAAGTAGTTCATGAATTTGAATTCCTAGGCTTCATAATCTCAGACAAGGGAGTGTCAATGGCTGAGAATTGGGTCAAAATAGTCTAAGAGTGGCCTATTCCATCCATAGTGTATGATGTTCGCTCGTTTATAGGATTCACCAACTTCTACCAGATCTTCATCAAGTGTTACGGCAGGTGTCTTCGGGTATGGAATATGGCTCAGTAAAGTGCAAGTACCACTCAACAGAGAAACGTATTACTGAGTAAACTCAGATATCTCAACGTGTTCTAAGTCTGGATCCACAAATACACTTTCCTACATTGTAGAGAAGAGAGAGAGAAGTAAAGCGTTGTTTAAGAACGAATATATTCTTAAGGCTCGTAGCTAGTCTGTAGACTGAAGAGAGAAGGAAAGGAAAGAACATAAAGATGATGATGATGATGATGATTCATTCTTCATTTTACTAAACTACTCTTCGCAGTTTACAAAAGAATCCGCATACAGTCAAAGACTATGGCGTGAAAGAACATGAAGCGACCAGGGGGGTAGGGGGAAATTCATTTTTATTTTATCTTTACAACCCCGCTAGGGGTCATCTAAAGAACCTCTGCTTACAGCTATGTCAAGCTATGACGAAGGTAGAAGACAGCTGACCTACTGTCGGTAGCGCGTCCTACAGTTTACAGATAAAATACAGGTTTGTTCCCGAATCCTCCTCGCTTACACGCAATAAACTAAAGAAGAGACAGGGCGGAAGAGAAAAGAATGGCGGGGGAAAGTAAAACTCAAAAAGAAAATGTGACCGGCATAAAAGCGACCACCCAGCACATCAAGACAGCAGAAGAACTTTAAGTGAGAAGGAAAAAGAAAAGCCTGGGGAACCCCTTTCCCATCTCCAGCGAGGCGAACCTTACAACAACCGGAAGGAATCGAGGTACAAGCAAAAGACACTACCCAAAGAAAAGGGAAAGAGAAAAAGACAAGGGAGAAAACACAAGTCAAACTCACGAAACTCTTACACAAAGGGAACAACAACAGCAGAAAAGAGATGAAATACTGAGGGTTCCTAAGTCTCCATTCCCTCTTCCATCACGGCACGCAGGTTCTCCACTCGCTTGTTACTGTCGGCCAGAGCTTTCAAATAAACAGGGCAGAGGGGATCGTTTGCAGGGTGGGCGGCATCGCAGTTGGCACATTTAAGTACCGTGTGGTCACATTGTCATCCTCGGCGTTTACATTCTGCATTACCACAGAAGGGTTCGAATATAGCGTGGGGTCCAGCGCAGAGGCGGCAGTGGGGGGAGGAGGTGCACTTCAGTTGGTGATGACTGAAGCGGCAGCAGTGGGAATATTGCATAACCTTAGAGAAGGCAATGTAGGGATCGGTCCTGCGGTTCTTGTTCAGAATGGTCAGGCCTTGGGAGATGCGGTAATGGTTGTTGTTCACCACAACAGTGATGACAATCGAGGATGCGGGTTTGCCGACAAGCTTATCCTTCGAAGCGAGCCAGCGAGGGGTTTGGGCGAGGATGACTCCGTGGTTGTATGTCTCGATCTCCTTTCGGATAAGCGATATGTGTTCGACCTCGGAGGTGTTCAGGACGGGGGTTGGCACATTGTGCACGATGTATGAACATGAAGCGACTTATATGTTTTTCCCTTTATTGTTATTTTACATCCCATTTCCTCCAGCGGGGCGTTTACACTTAATTAAAAGCAAGAACATAACCGAAGAAAACAGGATGGTCCTCCACCTACTCGTGCCAAAAAGTGAAAAGTAAAAGACAAAAGAAAAAGAAGGAGAAAAGAAAAGAGAAAAAGAAAAGAGAAAAAAGCAAAGGAAAAATATCTCGCAGTCCCTTCCAGCGCTCTAGCCTAAGTTTCCTAACCTTCCGTCATCTAGTCCTCCTCTTGTCGGTCTACGTAAGGTCCTCCTCTTACAGCTATCACTACTTTCGGGGGTTCCAGCGGGGGGTCAGGTAGTTTTCCGAGGCCGCATTCGACTAGTTTATTCCAGAGGTCGGTGTTTTTGTACAGCAGGTCTTTGACGGTGTTATTTCCGATGAGTGCCCTCCAGGCGGTGGGTGACTTGCACTTGGTGAGATAGTGGTCGATCAATTGTTCTTGTCCGCACACGCATATGTTTTGGTCTCGGTTGTAGTGGAGCATGTTGGGGACGTAGGCGTAGCCTGTTCGGAACTGGTAGGCTCGTGAGGCTATGTACTTATCTAAGGTGCTGTAGGGGTCGCTTTTCGGCACTGGTTTTCCTGTGAACTCTTCGAAGAGTTTCCGAAGTCTTTCTTTGGTCTTTGTCCGTATGTTGCTCTTGGTGATGACTTTTCATTTTTCTTTGTTGGTTCCTTTTTCGTTCTTGGGTTCCGGCTTCTTCGATTTGGCTTTTGCTATCTGGTCTGCTCTCTCGTTGCCATGTATCCCTTTGTGGGCTGGCACCTATGCTAGGCTGGTCGTTATTCCCTAGTCGGCTAGTTTCTGGTTGCGTTCGAAGATTTTTTCGGCAATGTGTTGGGTGGGACTTGGGTAAGGGTTTGTGGCGGCTATGAGTGCTGCTTGGTTGTCGGTGTAGACCTTTACTGAGGTGAAGGCTTTTTTGTCTCTAAGCTTTAAGGCCAGTTCGAGCGCTTCTAAGATGGCGTCCAGTTCTCCGTCGAAGACGTGTACCCTGCTACCTAGTGTTTTTGACTTGTTGCCGACTTGTTTGCTGTTTAGGTACGCTACTACTGCGTTCCCAACTTGGCTGTTTTTTCCCACTTGAGAGGCGTCTGTATACAGTGTGAGCTATTCTGGGGGGTGGGATTTGGGGTGCATTTCAATTGCCTTTTCCTTGGATTCTGGGAAGGGGTCTAGGCTCCATTTTCCTTTTACGCTAATCAGCCACGGTTGGGTTAGGGGGGGGAGCTGGTAGGATGAGAGCGCGTTCGTTCCCAGGTCTTCTTTTATCGTGTGAACCATCGCGTCCAACTGCAACATTCTCTTCCTGGAGTGCTGTCCCTCTGGTTCGACCTTCCAGGTTGGCGCTTTGGGGGATTACGAACATGAAGCGACTTATATGATTTTCCCATTAAGTTATTTTACATCGCATACCCCTGGTGGGGCGTTTACACTCAACCAAGAGCAAGAACATAACCAAAGAGTACATGATGATCCTCCACCTACTCG
>JABYPW010001886.1:0-13208 GCA_016880775.1 Phymatotrichopsis omnivora | reverse complement strand
ATTTTATTCCTAGGTATAACTTCTATATATAACCTCTTTACCTATAGCATAATAAAACTTATAACAATACCAAATATCCTCCAAGTAACCCCTATATTAGAAAGGAGTAGGTAGAGAGGAAAAGGTACAAAATAAAAGGTAAATAGAAGAAAAGGGAAAGAGAAGTGAAATCAGAAAAAGAAAAAGATACCTATTATATATAAGAGGAGGGTACAAAAGCCTAGCAGAAACAAAAGGAAAGATAGAAGAGTGTATAGGACCCTATCCTTTTACTATAGGGAGGTAAAGCTTAGAATACCTCCCTAAAGTATAGGTTTTTTAGTTTATCTTATATTAAAAAAGAAGAGAGAAGTGAGGAAAGGAATAGAGGAGGAAATGAAGAGGAAGAGAAGTAATAAAGAGAATAAAGAGAAGAGGAAAAAAGGCTAAAGGGAATAGGAGATAGGAGAAAAGAGAAGAAGAGAGAAGGTAGAGAAAATTATATTTCTACTGAGTACAAGACTATATGAGCCTTAAAACTAATTATTAATTATCCCTAAAGTATAGTTTTTTTTTTTAATTTTATATCATATTGATTATTTCTAGGTATATCCTCTATATGTAACCTATAAAGGCTATACTATGAAAAGATCTCCTCTACTTCCCCTTAATGTTACTAGAAGTAAAAACTAGTAAAAAGAAATAAGATAAAAATAAATAAATAAGAAAAGAAGATACCACTATCTAGTCTATAATAGAAGGAGTTAATATTAAATAGAAAAACCTTAATTAGGATATATTATAGAACACTCTATCTATGGTCTTCCCAGGTGCCATATGACGGATCACCCTATATAGTTCATATAAAGTCTCAGTAAAGATACCTCAGGCACACTTCGCAAATGCTACTGAGTAAACTCAGATATCTCAGCTAAATGAAGGCTCAATTGGAAGATATCGTTCCTACGATGAACAGGGTGGACTTCAAGTGTTGAAGACGAGAAAAGATGAATATATTCTTTAAGGCTCGAAGATAACTCAAAGGCTTGTACAATGCTACTCGCAGAGAAGACAAGGTAGCTATGTGCTAAAGAAGGAAGGAAGGAAAGACAACAAGACAAGGAAACTCTTTTCCATTGGTCATACTCTTCTACCGGGCAGCTTTGCACGAACTCAATCGGATGGCCTAAGTAGAGAGGGAGCGATACATTGCTAAGCGCCGTCAGGGTAACCCTTCATACGGCAGACAAAAAGACAAGCACACTCTATTCCCATCTAACTACACTTTCCTCCAGCGGGGCGTCTTTTTTGACAAAAAGACAAGCTTTCTCTTTTCCATCGGTCACACTCATCTACCGGACGGCTTTGCGCGAACTCAATCGGATGGCCTAAGTAGAGAGGGAGCGATACATCGCTAAGCGCCGTCAGGGTAACCCTTCATACGGCCATTGTGATCATCTGTCGCATTCGCTTACAAGGACTGAACTAGTAATTAGGCAACCTTGCACGGTCGGGGAAAACTCGCTTACGCTACAAAACCCGCGACCAACCGGAAATTCGTGGTATGGAATGGGATGAGCGGGATTTGAACCTATGACATTGCGCGTTACCGCACAACGACACCAGGATAGCCATACCACTAGACCATCCTCGCCCCCGACAAAAAGACAAGAACAACCGCGCACTTATATATCCCATCCTTCACCTGAGCTGACAAAGAGATGACAAAGGAAATAGAAACACAAAGAACTAAGACCCATTCTAGACCATCTCCTGATTCCTAATCGCCGAAGCCTGTAGAAGAGTCCAGAATAGACAGGACGCGATTAGTACTCAATTCGACCATGATCACCTATCACACTCTTAGGCCTCACTCCTGATTTGTGATAGTCTCTCGCAATACAAGTCTGATCGCCCGATCATGACCTCATGGCTGACTAGGCCAATGTCACATCATGCTGTTAGCCGATCATGTGCCTGTGGGGCTGACTTCCCGCGCTTAGTCAAGGCTAACGGCAAAGCCACACCATACCACATCACGCCACAGGGTCATGTAATAGAGGATCGTCTCCAGAGCACTTAATACAATGGTGAAGGCTAAAGACGGCATACTCACATGTTGACAATCTAAGCGTAACCTCCATCATAGCGCATCGTCCAGGTACCTTGACGCTGACCACTACTGGTGTTCATAACACTACACCTATTCTAAGGCGTATGGTCCTTATGCGCATAGGAGTTAGCTTTATGTCAATTCTCCTTTCCCTCTGAGAGCAACTGAGGTGATAGGACAGTCTCCTGCAGCCTGTAGGGGGAGGTCATCCCAACTCAATGGAGCTTAAAGGGGACTCAGGACCATGCAAAGGACACAATGGTGTCGCCCCACTACATTAAAGGGAAACCAACTGTGGAGGAAGGAGCAACTATACATACCTCAATTCTTCTGTCTTCGCTTGCGTGGTGGAGCCTCCTCTGACTCAGTAGCTTGGTACTCTGCCTCCGGATGGGCCTGTCGAAAGGTCAAAAAGGCATCGATAGGTTCACCATTAACTAGCAGTGACTCCAAGGGTTCCCAACTCCCCTCATCCCATGAGTATCCTTCCCACAACACCAAATATTGCACCCGCTTAGTTTTCTGATTGTTCCGAACTTTGGCGATTTCAGAAACAAAAAAGTAGTTTTCACCCTCCTCAATCTCAGGGGCAGGAGGAGGATGAATAGGGAACCAGTTCGAAACATAATAGGGTTCTAACTTAGAGATGTGGAAAACAGGGTGGATCTTCCAACAGAAGGGAAGCTTGAGTTTGTAGGCCTAAGGCCCGATGGGTTTGATTACCTTGAAGGGGCTAGCAAACTTGGCGTCTAGCTTGCAGGAAGGTCGGGAGGGGGTGATATCGTCACGCTTAAGTAGGATACGATCTCTGGCTTTGAGTTCGGGGAAAGGAAGGTGAGACTTGTCATACCACGTAACTATCTTCTTTTGAGCATTGAAGAGGCATTGCCTTATGGTGGTCCATTCTCGGGTGAGAGACTCACTTCCCCAGTATGCCGAGACTGTTTGGACGGCATCAAGCGGAGGATGATATCCGAAATTGGCAAAGAAAGGGCACACCCCAGTGGAGGATGATTTGGCATTGTTGTACGCGAATTCTGCTAGGGCGAGAAAGAAAACCTAATCTGATTGCTCAAAGTTGACATATGCGCGGAGGTAAGCTTCCAGGACCTGATTCAGCCATTCCATTTGTCCGTCAGTTTGGGGGTGAGCAGCAGTGCTCTTAGACAACTTAACCCCGAGTTGATCCATCATGTAACCCTAAAAGGATTCAAACTTGGGATCACGGTCGGAGACAATGTTGGCCGGCAGACCATGATGTCTCCAGATCTCACGGACAAAAACGTTGGCGAGGTGCCTGGAGTTGATATTAGGGCTGAGAGGGATGAAATGCGCCATCTTGGTGAAGCGATCAACGATCACCCACACTTGGGTGAAGCCGTCAGAAGGAGGGAGGTCCGTTACGAAGTCCATGGAGATCGATTCCCACGGCCGGTAAGGAATCTCCAACGGAAGCAACTGCCCATAGGCCTTGTGTCGGCAGGCTTTATTCCGTTAGCACTGGTCGCACACAGAGATATACTCAGCTATATCCTGCCTTCGATGTGTCCAGTAGAAGTCTCTGTCGATAAGATCAAAGGTCTTATCTCGGCCTAAGTGGCCTGCCGTGGGGTAATCGTGCCTGGACTTGAGAACCTCAGTGCGAAGAGATGGGGGTACATACCACAGACCATTCCACATCGGAAGGCAGTCATGAACACTGTAGGGTTCCTGTGGCGAGCTCAGAATGCATTAGCATTCAGGGTCAGTAGCAATGGCTTTCCTTAAGGCTTGGTAAAAGGAAGGATTGAGCGAGGTGTAACTTTTCTCAATCGCAGCAATGTACTATCCTTTCTTGAGGAAGAGAAGACCGAGCTCTGGTGCCCCCTCCATAGGGACGTGGTCCCCACGTCTGCTCAAGGCATCAGCTGCATCATTGGACTTACCTGGCTGATACACAACCTGGAAATCGATGCTGCCAAATTTCTCCATCCACTGGGCCTTTCTCCTGGAGAGGAGCCGAGTGGTCGTAAAGTACTCCAGGTTCTTGTGGTCCGTTATTACCAGTACTGGATGAGCCGTTCCCTCACACCAATATCTCCATTGCATGTAAAGGTAGTCAAATACTGCAACCATCTCCTTGTCATAGATCTCATAATTCTGCTCCGCTGGTTCAAGTTTACGAGAGTGGAAGGCTAGAGGGCGAATAGAGCCATCAGGAAACCGGTGCGATAGCACGCCCCCAAGGGCAAAGTCACTGGCATCGGTTTCGGCTTGAAGGGGGACTTGAGAATCGTGATAGACAAGGATGGGCATAGAGGTGAAAAAGGCCTTAAGGGTCTCGAAGGTAGACTGCTACGGAGACCCCCAGGTCTAGGGCTGGTCTTGTTTGGTGAGGTTTGTCAGGGGCATCGTGATCTTCGAAAATCCTTGGATGAAGACCTGATAAAAGTTGGCGAGGCCCAAAAATGAATGGACGTCTTGAACCATGGTGGGAGTAGGCCAATCTTGGACAGCTTGGATCCTATCCTCTGAAATGCTAATGCCCTTGTCGGAGATGATGAACCCAAGGAATTCCACTTCATAGACTGCCCAGACACACTTGGCGGGCTTGAGGGCCAGCTTGTGTTTGTCAAGGCACTTAAGAACTTCATGCACGAGGTGGTCGTATTCTTCCTTGGTCGCAGCGTAACTTAGAATGTCGTCCTGATAGATGAGGACACCCAAATCGAGCATGTCGTAGAAAATCGTGTTCATCATTTCCTGGAAGACAGCAGGGGCATTGCAGAGACCAAATGGCATCACCAAATACTCGTACTGGCCGTAACGAGTGCGAAAAGATGTTTTCTACTCATCACCCTCGGCAATAGAAATGAGGTTATAGCCGTTCTTGAGGTCAAGCTTGGTAAACCACTGAGCATTGCCGATCCGGTCTCTCAGTTCACCTATAAGGGGCAGAGGATAGTGGTTTTGAATAACGATCTTATTCAAACCCCGGTAGTCAATGCAAAGGCGGATGGAACCATCAGCCTTCTTCACGAACAGGATAGGAGTGCCTGCAGGAGACTTGGAGGGCCTGATCTTACCCTCCTTGATCATTCGATCAAGGTACTCACGCAGGGCCTTGAGCTCAGTCTCAGATAGACGGTAAAGCAGGCCCTAGGGAGGAGTCGTTCCTTCCTTCAGATCAATTTTGCAATCCCATTCCTGATGGGGAGGGAGCGAAGAGGCTAAACGTTCGGAGAAGATAGCAGGATAGATTTGTTCCCACTTGTCACCTTCAGAGGTCGAGGAGATGGAAGACCGCATGAAGAGCTTGGCGAAGTCACCCACTGGAGCCCTAGTCATAGCGGCGCACTAACGACGCACAACTCCTTCATTGACTGGGGTGTCTACCCACCTCAGCAGTCCGCCACCGACAGCTTCAGAGTTGGTGTAGAAGTCATTATCCTTAATCAATTCAAATGCTGAGGCCATCTGGACTTGAGGTGTCACAAGATGGTTCTTGCATTTGGAGGAGGGGAATCCCATGAGAACAGCCTGGTCGTAATCGACCTGCGGTTCATGATCTTGGAACCACTTGACAGGAAGATATATGTCCACATCTGGAGGTATAGGGCCAACGTCAAAATCAATGAGTTCACGATGGTTGAGGACCTGCATTTGAAGTTTCGGCATGTAGTACCACTCTTGCTGGCAGGAACCATCGTAGGCAAAGACGTTGACCGCCTTGGACCTCTTCTTCTTAGGGACAGGGAGGCGATCTGAGATATAGGCACCAGTCGCTCCTTTGTCCAGTTTGGCTGTAGCTGTGATCACATGTACTTGGGGACCCTCAACAGAATGAGTTTTCCAGCGCAAAGTGACTGGAACCATAACACACCTGCCCTTGGCAGGGCCTTCTTTGGAGGAAACAATGGTTGACATAGTGGCGGTAGCGAATACGTTCCCTGATCTCTCCCGGGAAACTCGTGGCCGGAGCTCGCTATACGTCTTGTCCACAGGGAGGTTGTTCGAACAGTGGGAGTTGGAAACGCGGTGAGGCAAAACTGATAACTTGTTGGGGTGCAGAAAGAGTGGTGGTCTGCTATACAGCCAGCGCATTTCGACCCGGTACAGGTCCTCCTCAGGCAGAACTTTCAAAAAGAAACAAAAACAAACAACCTCTAATCAACGCCTATAAGAAAAGAAGGAAAATAATACATGAGGGTATCATAACAGTCGTAATAGGACATTAGGTCATAACACATCACTCATGGGTATCATGAATTACATTAGCCTCAATGCTGGCAGGCCCACCTACCAAGAACGCAACGATAGTTGTGAACACCAGCTCCTTAGTAAGAAAAAGGTACAAAGGAAATTTCAAACAATGGTCTTTAAGGAAATTTCGTGTAATAAATTCGATGCTTCAATCTAACTGGGACTTCAAGGAAACGCAGAACAAAGGAAAATGTAAGAGGTCGCATGGGATGCCACGAAGGAAAAGGGGCCACTTACACCATGGGGATATCATCCCCATCCTTCCAGTTATCCAGGAGATCAACCACTCTAGCTGTAGATGTCTTTTGCTGCTTGGAGGAGGAGGAGTTCCCATCATCCTCTGCCTTGTGCTTGGTCGAGGCAATCTTGACCGCAGAGATGGAGAACTTCGTCGTTGAATAACAGTCCTTAACACTATGGTGTTTGGACAAGCAGTGTAGATAGGCCTTATTCTTCTTGGCCTACTCCTTCTCTTCCTCAGTAAGTTGAGGAAGCTTCCCCTTATTCTGGAAAGAGAACCCTGAGGGACGCTTGTCCTACGTCTTTTTCAGCTTGTTCGAAGGAGCAGACGGGCCAGTGGTCTGCTTGGTTGATTATCCCTTGTGGGACTCCTGGATGGCCACATGGGCATCCTCCATTGCCAGGCCCACTTGCACCACATTAGACAGCCACTTGGCTGCTGGGGTCTCGTGGGTGGTTTAGGCCTCCATCGCCAGGCGGAGATCTTCCTTCAGGCCCCTCTCAACCCAGAACTTGAAAGACTCCTGGTCACCTTGCATGACCTGGTTGAGAGGCTCCATTTGGGTGAGGTAGGAGAGGATGCCTTTGGTTTGTTTAGCATTAATCATCTCCCTTATGGCCTAGGGCTTAGTAGTGAAGGCCCTGAAGTAAGTCTTCATGGCCTCTGTGAAGTCGTCCCAAATGGTGGTCTACTGGGTCCACCGATGGGAGTTCGCCTGCCACCAGATCTGCGCCGTACCCGTCATGTATGTAGACGCAAACCTGGTCTTGATCCAGTCATGGGGGAAGGTGTGTGACTGGAGGGCAAAGTAGTTCTCGCATTGTTCAATGAACTTCCTTATGTCCTCTGCCTTCCCCGAGAACTTCTCCAGATTAGCTGGCTTGGGACCCTTGAACGAGAACTGGAGGTGGGGCAGGGGTGCTGTAATTAGAGGGAGGAGCCAGTGGGGCAGTTTGCCCAAGAACTTCCTGCATGATCCGCCTGACATCACTCTCATTGAGCAGTCGAGGAGAGGTCAGGTGGTGAGGTGGTACAAAGGAAGCGAAGGAGGTTGCCCTATACCCCCTTGATGGTCCTGCAATGGCAGAACGGGGCGTAGGAGGAGGAGTAGGGGAGACGGGTCGGGAAGGTGGCTGAAAGGAAGGCAGGCCCCATCGATAACCTCTGGGTCTGGGAGGAGGAGCAGTGACGTATATTGCTCCGTCATCTATGTCTATGATCTCATCCGGGTTCATAGACACCGGAGGAGAAACAATAGAGCCATAGTGCTCCTTGTACTGATAGTATAAGTCCTTCTACATCTTGGCATTGTCATTGGCCTTCATCAGGTCTTCCCTGAGCTTGACCACATCTTCCTTCCTCAGCATAGACCTAGCAGAGAGGGCTTTATTCTCTGCCCTTAAACGAAGGATCTCATCCTTTGCCTCACTAAGCCTAGCTTGGAGAGGGACCTCACCCTGCTCCAAGACTTCTACCCTGGCCTTCACCTCAGCCAGGTTCGCTGTGAGAGTGGCAATTTATTCATTTAGGGAGGCCAGCAGGTACAAAGCCTAGTCAGCAAGCTACTGGCGGAGGTCAGACAACTTCTTGTTGAAGTCCAAGTCCACATCATGGTGGGCCTTGTTGAGTGTATTGGTGTAGTCTAACTCCCTCTGTGCGAAGGACTCCCTTTCCTTCTCAATCTGCTCGACAGCAGCTAGAAGGAGATTTGTCATGGAAGGGGGAAAAGCCATGGACAACTTGGGGAGGGGCTTTTGGATGGTCCTGTGTAGGACTATGGTGGCGTAAATAATTGAAGCCACGTCATCCCTTTGTTTCTGAAACTCCTCCTCGGTGTCTTGAATGGCCCGTTTGAAGGGCTCTTCCCTGAGAAAGTGCCTTGCCTTGTGCAAAGCCTGCATCATAGCCACATAGTTGTCCATGACCAACTTCTGATGCTTATTGGCATACTGCAGTTCGGCTGGCTTGAGGTCGATGGTGGCCTCCTCGTGCATTGAGATGTTAAAGGCCGCCAAGTGTGTGGTCCGAACAGATCAGGCCGAAGGGTTGGTAAGCTGATTGCCCACAATGAGAGTGAGGGAGGATGTGTCAGGCATTGGAACGTCAGAAGAGGAAGAAGCCATCTTCTTTAAAAAATATAGTGTGACGGATCACCATATATGGTTCGTATAAAGTCTCAGTAAAGATACCTTAGGCACGCTTCGCAAACGCTACTGAGTAAACTCAGATATCTCAGATAAACAAAAGCTCAACTGGAAGATATCGTTCCTATAATGAACAGGTTGGACTTCAAGTGTTGAAGACGAGTAAAGACGAATATATTCTTTAAGGCTCGAAGATAACTAAAAGGCTTGTACTATGGTACTCACAGAGAAGACAAGGTAGCTATGTGCTAAAGAAGGAAGGAAGGAAAGACAACAAGATAAGGAGACTCTTTTCCCATTTTTAGATAACTATCTATATACACTTTCCTCCAGTGGGGCACCTTTTTCGCTAACTTAATAGGATAGGCTAAGACAACAAGACAAGGATACTCTTTTCCTTCGGTCACACTCTTCTACTGGGCGGCTTTGCGCGAACTTAATCGGATGGCCTAAGTAGAGAGGGAGCGATACATCGCTAAGCGCCGTCAGGGTAACCCTTCATACGGCCATTGTGATCATCGGTCGCATTCGCTTACAAGGACTGAACCAGTAATTAGGCAACCTTGCATAGTCGGGGAAAACTCGCTTACGCTACAAAACCCGCGACTGACCGGAAATTCGTGGTATGGAATGGGACGAGCGGGATTTGAACCCACGACATTGCGCGTTACCGCATAACGACACCAGTATAGCCATACCACTAGACCATCCTCGCCCCAGACAACAAGACAAGAACAACCGCGCGCTTATATATCCCATCCTTCACCCGAGCTGACAAAGAGATGACAAAGGAAATAGAAACACAAAGAACTAAGACCCATTCTAGACCATCTCCTAATTCCTAATCACTGAAGCCTGTAGAAGAGTCCGGAATGGACAGGACGCGATTAGTACTCAATTCAACTATGATCGCATATTACACTCTCGGGCCTCACTCCAGATTTGTGATAGTCTCTTACAATACGAGTCCGATCGCCCGATCATGACCTCATGGCTAACTAGGCCAATGTCGCGTCATGCTGTTAGCCGATCACGTACCTGTGGGGCTGACTTCCCATGCTTAGTCAAGGCTAATGGCAAAGCCACACCATGCCACATCACGCTACAGGGTCATGTGACAGAGGAATGTCTCCAGAGCACTTAATACAATGGTGAAGGCTAAAGACAGTATACTCACATGTTGACAATCTAAGCATAACCTCCGTCATAGCGCATCGTCCAGGTACCTTGACACTGACCACTACCGGTGTTCATAACATCCCAGGTTATTTGCAGAACCTGGTTCTACGTCAATGAAATGGTTATGTCATAATCTATGAATACCTCTTCACTTGAGTTGAGCTTTAGGAGCACATGATAAGTATTATTACCACTTAGCTCTGACTGAGTCAAGTAAGGCTTTAATAATGTGATATACATGGGATTGGCTATACCTGATTGATAAAGAGACTTGTCACCTTAATCTCATCACAATATACTAATTAGCCATATCATAGGAGGATATAACCTTAGGAAGTGCTCCCTCCGAATAGTATAGATGATCTTGCTAGAATATGAGGTGATTCCTATTCGAATATTTTAATCATCTTCTAGGGAATTCATCATAGCATATGGGAATTTGTAATAGAATGTTTCTATAGGGTTCTTTTCCTTTGTAATTCCTTATTTAATCTCTTAGTTAGAATTAGGTATTTAAGAGGGAGCGGATGAGCGATGTATTATATTTTTGTTCTCTCTCTAGCTATCATCTTTGTATTTTGTACTATCTACAAGCCTTAAAAATGTACTTTGCTATTCTATACTTAAGATCTTTATCTTTTCTGACTCTACGATAAAAGTAAAAACACAAGCAGTTATAACTTAACAGTTGAGATATCTGAGTTCACTTAGTAATATCCTCTTGTGAAGCTTATTTTGCTAACACTTGCATATACATCCCTTAAGAGTCTTCCATCATAGGATGTACCTGACCTATCCATACTATAGTAACTATCAGAGTCACAAGATCTATTAAACAGAAAAAGCTATATAAAGGTTACACTGATAGTGCTTAGTAAATGAGGCAGTAAAGAAGCAAGGGCCTAGTTAACCTATTACTGGTGTCCCTTTCCCATTGCTATAGATTGAACTCTGATTAGTAGTATGTACTAATGAGTGTAACAGTAGTGGTAGTGTTATAAACACCGGTAGTGGTCCGCGTCAAGGTACCTGGATGATGCGCTATGATGGAGGTTAGGCACAGAATGTTAACATGTGAGTATGCCGTCTCTACCCTTCACCATTGTGTTAAGCGCTCTGGAGATGATCCTCTGTCACATGACCTTGTGGCGTGGCATGGCATGGTGTGGCATTGCCGTTAGCCTTGACTAAGCGTGGGACATCAGCCCCACAGGCATGTGATCGGCTATCGGCATGATGCGACATTGGCCTAGTCAGCCATGAGGTCATGATCGGGCGATCGGACTCGTATCGCGAGAGACTATCACAAATCGGGAGTGAGGCCCAAGAGGGTGATAGGCGATCATAGTCAAATTGAGTACTAATCGCACCCTGTCCATTCAGACTCTTCTACAGGCGTCGGCGATCAGGAATCAGGAGATGGTCTAGAACGGGTCTTAGTTCTTTGTGTTTCTATTTCCTTTGTCATCTCTTTGTCAGCTCGGGTGAAAGATGGATATATAAGTGCGCGGTTGTTCTTGTCTTCTGTTCTTTCCTTCCTTCCTTCTTTAGTATATAGCTACCTTGTCTCCTCTGTGAGTACCATTGTACGAGCCTTCTGAGTTATCTTCGAGCCTTAAAGAATATATTCGTCTTTTCTCGTCTTCAACACTTGAAGTCCACCCTGTTCGTCGTAGGAATGATATCTTCCAGTTGAGCTTTTGTTTAGCTGAGATATCTGAGTTTACTCAGTAGCGTTTGCAAAGCGTGCCTGAGGTATTGTTACCGAGTCTTATACGAACTATATAGGGTGATCCGTCACAGGTAGCAACTAGGACTTGCCACTAAGGGGTCTGCCCAGGTATTGACAAAGGCTAGTCATTACCTATCTCAAGTTAGGGATAAGTTATTATACCCTAGTAGTCCTGAGAAAGGTAATCAGTAGTTTAACCTAATGTCAGCTTAAGGTAGTCTATGCACTCCTCAGCCTGTTGCTGTGCCTACCTACATACTTACTGTATGCTCAGGGTATCATACCTAGACCTAATAACCTAGACTAACCTCCTGACAAACCTAAATAGGAGTTATAGAACCTAGTCTTTAAAATTAAGTTTGTATACATATCCTGGTTCTATAGCATCAAAGTTGTATTTAGGGAATCAAAGTTAAAGTTAACAATTGCTTATTAAATAAAGGTATATCCTGATACTCCTACAGTATCTAACTATATCCTTACTCTTAATTGAGTATGCATACCCTATCTATATATTAGTGTATTGAAGGGAATCTAAGATTCTATTAGATAGAAAAAGAGAAGAGAGAAATAAGATAGGAAAATTATAGGGAAAAATAAGTATTGTAGGAAGAAACTTAAAATCTATACCTAAGATACTAAAAATATGTATCCTATAAAGCTCCCTGATCTCCCCCCTTCTTCTTAGTATTTATATAGCATTAGTCACACAAAATAATAGGGTAATACATCTCTATATATATGTAGATAACTTATGCATAATGTTACAGATGACTATACTAAGTGGTCTACCCAGGTACTAGGACATGCATAGAACTTGTTCTAGGTTAACTGGAAGATATGTCAGAACCCATGATCATCTCATGAGCCATGGAACCATGTGATGAGTGTTGCCGCCAACCAGCCATCACTAAGTAAGGTGAGGTATTGACAACACAACATATACGAGATTGGATATACATGATAGATGATAAGGCTTGTGTTAACGGTGCGTATCTCGTAAGGTAGATAAGGCTCGGTAAAACACAAGTAGGCACGAAGCTATAAGTATTACTGAGTGAACTCAGATATCTCAACTTATTCTTGTCAACTGACAAGTGCTTTCCTACGTCTACTAGAGATGGAGAACGGAAAGATATTAAGTCGCAAAGATAAGGCGAAATATATTCTTAAGACTCGAAGCTAGTCTCGAAGCTAGAGAAGAAAGGAAGGAAAGACAAAGGAGCGTCGATACTCTTTTCCATCGGTCACACTCATCTACCGGACGGCACTATTTGCTAACTTAATAGAATGGCCTAAGTAGAGAGGGAGCGATACATCGCTAAGCGCCGTCAGGGTAACCCTTCATACGGCCATTGTGATCATCGGTCGCATTCGCTTACAGGGACTGAACCAGTAATTAGGCAACCCTGCACGGTCGGGGAGACAAAGGAGCGTCCAACAGCCTGCACTTTTATACCAATTCCAACCTAAGAAATGACTCATAGATGACTAAGGAAATAGAAGGAAATAGAACCCCGCAGAACATCCATGACTAACGTATCGATCACTAATCCAATTCTTGCATAGCCTAGAAGA
>JABYPW010001885.1:0-13214 GCA_016880775.1 Phymatotrichopsis omnivora | reverse complement strand
GGGCAGGAGGGGTAGGGGGGGTGGGCTGTGTTGACTGTGGGCGTCGCGGCGGCATTTTGCGATGTTTGACGATGCGATATAGATACTAATAGCTGAGAACTAAAATATAGGGGGTAGTTTGAAGGTGCGAAGAAGCCTGGATATGGAAAACAAAGGAATACTACTATAGACCCCACCCTCCTAGCTTTGAAAGCTATAGAATAGAATACACACTACCAGATATCACCAGACGAAGCCTATACTACAAGTGACCACGAAGTGATTGTGATTACCTTCTCAAACCAGACCTTTATAACTCAAAGATAACCATACTAGATTACAAAAAAGCTTATTGGGATAAGGTAGGAGAAAACCTAAAGGAATAGGAGCTAATGCCAATAAACTAGAAGACCTAGACAAGTGGATAGAAGAAAACATAGATAGCCTAATATAAATAGTGAGAAAAAAAAGAGCGCTCCTAACAAAAACAATAGCAAACAGAGCTAAAGCCTAGTGGAATGATGACCTTAGCAAGAAAAAGAAAGTACCCAGGATCATTAGATATAATACTAAGAGGAATGCCAACAGTCAACCTAAAAAAGGCAAGTACAAAAAAGAAAGTGGAGTTCAGGAAAATAGTGTACAAAATAAAGAAAGAGTCCTGGAAAAGTTTCCTCACTGAAATCAACCATAAGGACCTCTGGAATGCCCTAAAATATACCTGACCTGCTAGAGACTATGCCCTCCCACTGATCAACAATGCCAAAACCCTAAACAAAAGAGCCTAAATACTAATTAATTACTACTTTATAGGGGAACTGGAAGAAAGACAACTAGATAGAAAAGAGAGTAAAACAACTGAGGGAATTAAAGCATAATAGGTAGAACATATCCTCAGAAGTACCTCAAATATAACAGCCCTAGGCCTAGACCAGATCCAGTACACCTTATGGAAGAATATCTACTTAGTAGCCCACTATAACCTCCCATACCTCATAACCCCCCTAATATAACATAGGGTACACCTAGCCTCCTTTAAGGAAACATTAGGGATTACCATCCCTAAGCCTAAAAAACCTAATTACAGTAGCCTGAACTCCTACAGGTGCATTTTCTTGATATACACCCTAGGAAAAATCCTAGAAAAAATTATAACAATCAGACTCTCTCAGTACATAGTAGATAATGGTATGATAATACTTGACTAGTACAGAGTACTACCTGGCAGATCAACTATAGATACTGTTATTACAGTAAGACATGAAATCTATACCAGCATAAACTTCCAGAAAAAGGTAACTCTACTATTTATCACAATAGAAAAAGGCTTCAACAGAGTAGGCTACAATAACTTTATCAGAACAATGGAAGAAAAAGGAACCCTTGAATACATAACCCTATAAGTAAACTCCTTCCTATATTATAGAAACCTATCCTTTACAGATAAATGAATAGCCTCAAAGTACTTTAGAGTGTGTACAGGCATGCCTCAAGGATCCCCTATCTCTGCCATCCTCTTCAATATCTATATCACTATTCTAATAGAAGACAGAGGGGTAAAGTTAAAAACTTGTATCTATGTCGATGACCTGTGTATCTTCATGCTAAGCAAGACCTTTGAGATGAATAAGGTGATTTTGCAAGAGTTTTAGGAAAAGCTCAGGAAAAAGGGAAACTATGATAATTAGAAGGGAAGACCAAACAGTATATATACCTATGAGGGGAAAAAACAGTCCCAGTAAAAGTCCTTAGAAAAATAATTGAACACAGCTTATAGGTATAGTACCTTAGGGTAATCCTAGAAGAAAACAAAAAATACCTCCACCACTGTTAGTATAGGGTATGATTTGCATAAAATGCAATAAGCTAAATCAGCCAACTCTCAATATGCGTATGAGGCTTAAACGCATTCATAGTACTAAAGCTGGTAAAGGCAGTAATTATCCCCTCCCTGTTATATAGAGCTAATACCTTCTATCCCCTCCCTCTTCTATAGAGCTGATACATTCCATCCTCTCCCTCTTCTATGGAATAGACACCTTCTATCCCTTCCTTCTTCTATAGAGTAGACATATTTCATCTCCAAAAGCTCATATAAAAAGCAGTCCAAACCCTTAAAAGAAAGCTGGTAGCAAGTCTCAAATAGGTGTGTAGAATAGAAAGGTCAGCAGACAGAAAAAAGTGCCTAATTGAAGTAAAAATCCTACTATCAGGACTCCTAATTCAGAGATTCTAAGCTAACTATAGAGCAAGATTGCTTACAATTGACAAAACATACCCTAACTACCTAAGACTGCTCCAAATGCCTAACCAGAAAACAGGAAAACCTACCTGCCCAAGAACCCTATACTGGAAAATGCAAGAGTCAACAGCATAGCCAATAATAAGACAACTACAACTAGATGCACTAATCACAATAGTCATATAGAGCATCAGAAACTAAATATTCTCCAATTACAAGCTCCTACCCCCAGTCAGGCTATAGCTAATCTCCAGATTATGAAGACCAAGGGTAGTCCCTTTACTAGCAAAGACAAAGTAATAAAATCCTTTCCTAAGATCTTTAATGAAAACAATCTCGTAATATACTTATATACATCGAAAGTAGATGAGAGGTACTAAGTAGGATATAAAAATATACTGTACTGCAAGTTCAGAGAAGTCCACCACATCACAAATACTATAGGCTCGAAAGTACAAGTCTTCGATGGAGAACTTGATGGAATTTGCAAGGCTTTTAAAGAGGTAGAACTCTAGTTTAGGACTGACCCCAGAGGCAGAGTTTATATCTTCTTAGACTACCAGGTAGTGGTTATCCCAGCTGCTAACCTCTACCCCTCCCCCTTGCAGGATATGGCAAAACAAATCTTCAACACAAATAAAAAGCTATAAGATAAAGGGATTGAGGCTACCATTCAAAGGTCATATAGATATGTCAGAATGGAAGGGAATGAAAGAGTAAACCAGCTAGCAAAGAAACAGTCAGAAAAGGATAAGTGTTACAGATAAGCTGTACCCAATGGTCTGCCTAGGTACCAAGACATGTGCAAGTCAATCGCTATGTATGTCAAAACCCATGATCACCTCTTGAGCCATGGAACCATGTGACGAGTGTTGTCGCCACAAAGCTTTGACTAAGTGAAGTGAGGCATTGACAGCATGATATACACTGGATCAGACATATGTGATCAATGACGGGACTCGTCACCCTGATCTCATCGTGATATGCTGATCAGTTGCATCATTAGGGGACAGGACTAGAGGACTCATCTCCGAAAAGTCCTGAACGATCAAGCCAAAACTCTTCTGTCGATTCTCTGATTGTGAAACTGATCTCCTTCTAGGGAATCGTAAAAGAGCAAGGGAATCAGGATGGAATGTTTCTTTGTGTTTCGTTTCATTTGTAAAGAGTTCTCTGTTTCTACTTGGTCGGAATTGGGTATTTAAGAGGGAGCAGATGAGCGATGTATTTTGTTTCTTCTTCTTGTCTCTCTAGCGGTCATAAGAAATCTTATACTATCTTTAAGCCTTAAGAATATATTTTGCTATCTTCTTGTAAAAATTGTTGTTCTCTCTTGACTTGACGATAAAGGTAGACACAAAAGCGGTTCTAGCTTGCTGGTTGAGATATCTGAGTCTACTTAGTAATACCCTCTTGTGAAGCTTCTTGTGCCTATACCTGCATCTATATCCTCAACAAGTCTCCCGTCACACTATATTCTTATCGAGATAGCTTCTTAAGATATCGAAATCATGGAAGCGACCACAGCTTTGACACTGGTTGTTGGAAATAGTCTTGCTAGGCCTTCTCAGCCTAGATGAGCCACATGCTCTTCCACTTCCTCTGCAGGGACCCATGAGATTACCTTGTCACCAGAAGAACTCCAATATGCTATGACCCACCAAGAAGTAATCTTTGGGGAATACAACAAAACCCTCAAGGCCATCATTGATGGAAGGAGTTTTCTGGGCAAAACAGTTTTCAAAGCAGCGAAGGAAGACCTTGATGCTGTTTTCCTGAAGCAAAGAAATGATGTTGCCACCATTCTCTACTCCACTATCAAGACTTATCGGGAATCTAAGAGGAAGCTCCCATCTATGATAGTAGCCTTCCCCCCTACTATCACTACCTATCTGCTTCAAGCGATCAAGCAGATCCAGAAGGCATGAAGTTAGTCAGCAATCAGGGAAGCTGAGACCAATGCAGCTCACAGTGCGAAGGTTCACCAGCTAGAAACAGACCTTTTCAGTGCCTAGCAGAGGTTAACTGAGCTTAACCATAAAAGGTTTGAGACCGATGGTCAGGCCTCTCAAGTGCGTAGTTTGCTGGGAGAAATCGAAGCCCTTAAGCGAGACCTTGTAGTAGAAAGGGGTACTGTCCAACTCCTCCAAACCCAGCTAGCTAAGGCCCAGGAAGAAGTCCATCATCTAGAGGCTCAGAAAGAAGCCTCTACCTCATCCTCGGTAAAGAGAAGGGAAGAAGTTAAGGCAGTGGAAAAAAAAATTTCTAAGCTGGAGAATGATCTGGAGGAATGGAAAGAAAAGTACAGGCAAATGAAGAAGCCTAGGTCCAGCCTTCCCTACCTAAGGAGTCCATCTCCGATTAGATCCCTAACTGACACTAATCTATTTCGTCATTCTCTTCCTCACATTAGAGGTTCTGTGCCACTAGGAAGGCCTTCAGAGGTGATCGATATTGATTGCTTTATTCCCTGAAGACCTTCCCCAGAACCTACTCTGGCACCGCAGCCCAAACAGCTCTCAGCTATAGATGTTGAAGCTATTATCTCCAGAATGCTTGCAAGGTACACCCCTACTCCTCAGGAACCACCAGTTGTCCCACCTGTCCCACCTGTTCCTCCTCAATCCTACTATTCCACTGTGGCCCCGCCACCTATCCCTGGCCCCTTCAAAGGACCAAAGCCAAGCAACCCAACCAAGTTTGGTGGTAAGCCAGAAGACATTGACAAGTTTCTGATGCAGTGCGAAACATATTTTGACCTCCAAGCCCATTCCTTTCCACATGATTGTGTCAAGGTAAAGTTCACATCAACCTTCTTTACCGGATAAGCAATAGCTTGGTGGGAATCCTGTCATGCAACCTGGACCCGCTCTACGGTCATATGGTTAGATTTCAAAGAAGCCCTCAGAACTCATTTTGGGAGACATCTCTTGAAACTGGCCTCCCTAAGGGAGATGGTAAATGTATGGCAGACGAAAGGTATTCTTGAATATGTTAGTCGCATGAGGACCCTGAACTAGATCGTCCTCTACCCACCAGAGATTTTTGTCGAATGGTGGGCTAGAGGACTTAAAAAGGAACTGTGGCAAGCTATGGCTCTCTAAGCTGAGCATCTCATTCTAGCAGAGTAGGAAGCTAAGTTCATCCAGGTAGGATTGGCCATGGAAGATGCTGATGCTGCTGCTCCCGAGGCAAAAAAGGGGCAAGCACTAAGTTCCAAACCTAACCAGCAACCCCAGAGGAAACCTAGCCAGAAGGAAAAGCATCAGTCTACCATTGCACAAAAGATGGAACTTCCCTATATCACTGGTAAGGAACTGGATTGGGCTAAGAAGAACTCAGCTTGTCGAAAATGCTCATGTACCTTGCACAAAACTGAGGACTGCTTTGCAAGAGGGAAGAGCACCATCCCTCAGCCTAATATGAAAAGAGCAGCAAAATGTAAGGCAAGCCTGGAAGCTGAAGATGAGGAAAGCACCAAGGCCTCAAAGAAGGGAAAAAGCAAGGAACAAGCAAGTAGGGTGGTAGACTTTCCTGATTCTTGGAAAGAGGGGGATGACATCCCTATGATTTGAAGTTACTTTCCTTTGTTGCAGAAAAAGTTCTGTGATTTCCTTTTTTCCTTTTTTTTGCTATCAAAAGAATTGTTTGCTTATTGACTTGCTTTCTAAAGTTTTGATTTCTTTTTAGGAACTGGTGTTCTATGGCTACTGCCATAGTTCTTGGTGGGAGGGCCGCCAGTATCGAGGCTTGTAATTTCTGTTAATGATACCAACCTTGTTTGTCTAAGGATGGCCTGAAGGCCAAAACATGCTGGACATATAACAAACCACCATTCACTACTAAGCATTGTGTCCTCCCCTTCCCATAGCCTGCAATCAGCACCTTTTATACTTTCAGTCTGTCATATAGTAGGCTCTGGCCATGAGCTTCCCAGGAGAGATCAGGGAACGTATCCACTATGTCTGTTGTGTCATCTGCTAGGGAAGGCCCTGAATAGGGCAAGTGTATCAAAGTTCTAGTGACTCTTCGCTGGAAAACTCACACACTTACAGGAACGAAGACCCATGCTATTACAGCAACTGCCAAATTGGACAATGGTGCCACAGGAGCCATGATCAGTGACCACTTGCCACTTCTGAAGATTAAGCGAACTGTCCCAGTCAATGTTTATGCCTATGATAGTTCCTGCAAGCAGGAATAGTACTACACCCCAAAGCTGCAAATGCAGGTTCTTAACCATCGTGAGCTCATTAATTTCGATGTGGGTCCTATACCTATGGACATCGACATATACCTTCCAGTCAAGTGGTTCCGTGACCATGAGCCCTGTATCGATTATGATAAAGCAGAGTTGGTCTCCTTCCCCTCTGAGAAGTGTCAGAAACACCTTGTAGTACCCAAGGTAGAAATGGTCTCCACATTCTCACTACTAGGCGATGACGACTTTTACATCAACACTCAGGCAGTAGGGGGTGGATTGGTTAGGTAGGTGGACACCCCAATCAATGAAGTAGTCATTCACCGTTGGTGCACAGCCATGACAAGAGCACCTGTTAGAGACTTCTCAAATGTGTTTCTTTGGTCCTCCTCTATCTCGTCCTCTGTCTCCTCCTCTACTGCCTCCAAAGGATCCAAGTGGGAGCAAATCTTTCCCAGAGTTTTCTCTGAGCAACTTGCCTCTACACTCCCTCCTCATTAGGAATAGGACTGCAAAATTGACCTTAAGGAATGTGCGACGCCTCCCTGGGGCCCTCTGTACAAGTTATTAGAAATCGAGCTCGAGGCCCTGTGGGAATACATTGCTAGAATGATGGAAGAAGGGAAAATCTGCCCTTCTAAGTCCCTGGCAGGAGAACCTATCCTATTTGTCAAGAAAGCAGATGGATCCCTTCGACTTTGTATGGACTATCGTAGCCTCAATAAGGTGATTATCCAGAACAGATACCCCTTACCATTGATGACTGAATTGCGGGACTGCATTGGGGCTTCCCATTGGTTCTCCAAGCTCGATCTAAAAAATGGGTACAATCTCATTCAGATAGCCAAAGGTGATGAGTGGAAAACGGCATTCAGAACCAGGTATGGTCAATTTGAATACATGGTAATGCCCTTTGGCCTGTCAAATGCACCATCTATCTTTTAGGAAATGATGAACACTATCTTCCACGATCTCCTAGATCTTGGTGTCATCATTTACCAAGATGACATACTCATCTATGCAGAAACCAAGGATGAGCATGATCGTTTAGTCCAGGAAGTTCTCTGCCATCTAGATGCAAACAAACTAGCCCTGAAGCCCTCTAAATACCTATGGGCAGTTCATGAAGTTGAATTCCTAGGCTTCGTGATCTCAGACAAAGGAGTGTAAATGGCAGAAGATTAAGTCAAGATAATTCAGGAGTGGCCCATACCGTCCACAGTCCGTGACGTTCGCTCGTTTTTGGCATTTACCAACTTCTACTGGATCTTTATCAAAGGGTTCTCTAAGTTAGCAACACCCTTGATGAACCTCACCAAGAATGACTAGCCATGGACATGGGGAATCAAAGAACAACTTAGTTTTGATACGCTCAAAGAGTTGTTCACTACTGCTCCCATACTGGTCCACTATGACCATGCTCTCCCCCTTGTTACAGAAACTGATGCTAGCGACTTCACCATTAGTGGTGTTTTCTCGCACTAGTTCCCTGATGGATTTCTCTGACCCATAGCTTTCCATGGCTGGAAGATGCATCTCCCAGAACGCAACTATAAGATATATGATAAGGAGATGCTGGCCATAGTTGATTGTCTCTACTACCAGTGGAGGCATTGGTGTTCAGGGTCAGCCTATGTTATAACGATAATCACAGACCACAAGAACCTTGAGTATTTCTCAACAAATAAGGTTCCCTCCCAAAGGCAGGTAAGGTGGATGGAGAAAATGGGTAACTTTGATTTTCGTATTGTTTACTGACCAGGAACCCACAACACCAAGGTGGATGTTTTCTCATGCCGTGGGGACCACACTCCTTGAGAGCAGGCACCTGAGCAAGGGCTCCTCTTCCTCAAAAAAGGTCAGTATATTGTGGCTATTGAAAGATCACTAACAGCCTTGTATCCTACCTTTGTCGAAGAAATGAAGACAGCATCTGCTCAGGATCAGGAATACCAGGACCACCTTCAGACTCCCACTGGGCACTATTCAGTGTCCCAGGGGCTGCTGAAGTATAATGGTCTCTGGTACGTTCCACTCTCCCTTCGCAAACAGGTCCTTGAATCTAGACACAATCATCCTACGGCTGGCCACCTTGGCCATGACAAGACTTATGAACTTATCGATAGGGACTTCTACTGGCCAACCATCAGGAAGGACATCGCCGAGTATATATCCTCCTATGACCAGTGCTAGAGGAAAAAAGCAAGGAGACACAAGACCTATAGTAAACTCCTTCCTCTTGAGGTACCCTATTGTCCGTGGGAATTAATGTCGATGGACTTCATCACGGACCTCCCTTCCTCTGACGGCTTCACCCAGATATAGGTCATTATAGATCGATTCAGTAAAATGGCGCATTTTATACCCTTAGGCCCAAACGCCAACTCCCAGGTCTTGGCTAATACCTTTGTCCATGAGATTTGGAGGTTCCATGGGTTACTGAGCAATATAGTCTTGGATAGAGATCCCAAGTTTGACTCCTTCTGGAAGGAAGTGATGGATAAGCTTAGGGTTAAGCTCTCCAAGTCTACAGCAGCTTACCCCTAGACAGACAGCCAGACAGAATAGCTCAACCAAATCCTAGAAGCATACTTAAGGGCTTACATTAATTTCGATCAAACAGACTGGGTTTTCTTCCTACCCTTGGCTGAGTTCACCTACAATAATGCTCAGTCTTCTTCAACTGGTGTTTCTCCATTCTTTGCAAATTTTGGATTCCATCTATCCTTAGATGCAACACAGCTCTTAGATGCCCAGGTCAAGTTGGTTAATTGGTATGACAAACACCACCAGGAGTTCCCTTCAGCCAACCCAGGTGACCTTGTCCTCCTCAAATGGGGAAATTTTCCTTCTCCACGGCATTCCTACAAGCTGGACTCCAAGTTTACGGGACCTTTTAGAATAGTTCAAAAGGTAGGGGAGAGGGCCTACAAGCTTAAACTCCCCTTCTCCTAGAAGATGCACCCAGTATTCCATGTCTCCCTGCTTGAACCCTATAAAGGATCTGTGAACTTTCCTAGGACTCCTGCCCCTACTCTAGAAATCGAAGATGGGGAACAATACCACTTTATCAGGGAAGTCTCTAAAGTCAAGTATGATCGAAGGTCCAAAAGGCTCCAATACTTTATCCTATGGGAAGGATACTCTAATGATGAGGGCTCTTGGGAACCGGAGGAAAACCTTTTGATAAATGGTGAACCCATTGAAGAACTAGTCAACTACCACTAACGACACCCTAATACAGAGGAAGGGGCTATGAATAAAGAAGACGCACTACCATGCAAGCAAAGGAGAAGGAATTGAGTAAGTAAACCTTCCTTCTATCTAAGGTCGATGATAACTGCTCTAGGAGATAGATACATCACTGTGTTAGGACACTCAACCCCAAGCAGGTCTCCTTCTCGCAACCTGTAGACTGTTATCCTCTAACCTGATCCTAGGGACATTCCCACTTATCTCTAGCAATGAACCCTTGGTAATGTTATGAACACCGGTAGTGGTCAGCGTTAAGGTACCTGGATGATGCGCTATGATAGAGGTTACGCTTAGATTGTCAACATGTGAGTATGCCGTCTCTACCCTTCACCATTGTGTTAAGCGCTCTGGAGACGATCCTCTGTCACATGACCTTGTGGCGTGACGTGGCATGGTGTGGCTTTGCCGTTAGCCTTGACTAAGCGTGGGAAGTCAGCCCTATGGGCACATGATCGGCTATCTGCATGACGCGACATTGGCCTAGTCAGCCATGAGGTCATGATCGGGCGATCGGACTCGTATCGCGAGAGACTATCACGAAGGTGTGATAGGCGATCATAGTCAAATCAAGTACTAATCGCGTCCTATCCATTCCGGACTCTTCTATAGGTTTCTGCGATTAGGAATCGAGGGATGGTCTAGAACAGGTTTTAGTTTCTGTCATGTTCTATCTCCTTTGTCATCTCTTTGTCAGCTCAGGTGAAGGAAGGGATATATAAGCACGCGGGTGTTTCTGTCTTATTATCTTCTCTTTCTTCCTTCTTCAGCACATAGCTACCTTGTCTTCTCTGCGAGTACCATTGTACGAGCCTTTTCAGTTATCTTCGAGCCTTAAAGAATATATTCGTCTATTTCTCCTTCAACACTTGAAGTCCGCCCTGTTCGTCGTAGGAACGATATCTTCCAGTTGAGCTTTCGTTTAGCCGAGATATCTGAGTTCACTCAGTAGCGTTTGCGAAGCGTGCCTGAGGTATTGTTACCGAGTCTTATACAAACCATATATGGTGATCCGTCACAGGTAACCTGTTGACCATTGTGCATAGGGACCATGCGCCTTAGGAGGGGCATAGTGTTACAGATAAGCTGTACCCAATGGTCTGCCTAGGTACCAAGACATGTGCAAGTCAATCGCTAGGTATGTTAAAACCCATGATCACCTCTTAAGCCACGGAACCACATAACAAGTGTTGTCACTACAGAGCTTTGACTAAGTAAAGTGAGGCATTGACAGCATGATGTACACAGGATCAGACATACGCGATCGATGATGGGACTCGTTACCCTGATCTCATCATGATATGCTGATCAGTTGCATCGTTAGGGGACAGGACTAGAGGAGTCATCTCCAAAAAGTCCTCAACGATCAAGCTAAAACTCTTCTGTCAATTCTCTGATTGTGCAATTGATCTCCTTCTATGGAATCTTAAAAGAGCAAGGGAATCGGGATGGTATGTTTCTTTGGGTTTTGTTTTATTTGTAAAGAGTTCTCTATTTCTACTTGGTCAGAATTGGGTATTTAAGAGGGAGCAGATGAGCGATGTGTTTTCAGGCTTCTTCGCACCTTCAAACTACCCCCTACATTTTAGTTCTCAGCTATTAGTATATAAACGCATCGACAAACATCGTGACAATGTCGCGAAGTTCAAAGCGACCCCAAACCCCCTCCCTTAATCCCCCCCCTCAAGAGGCAAGGGACGAAGCCGCCACTATGAAAGCAATGTTCTCCTCATTTGAGGTGTCCGGCATCTACCCCGCTGTCAAAAACGAACCTGGAATGGGCGACATTATCTCAATGCACACCGCACCTCTTATCGGCGACCTGTACATTATATACCACGACCTCCAATTCTACACCCAAACCCTTCCGTCTCTCCTGGCCTCAGTCAACAAAATCTAGGAGGTGGTCACCGCTATTGCTGCTGGCCAACAGTCGCTTGAAGCCTGCTTTGACGAACTCGAGGCTATCACCACCCGCAATACCACTGCCACGGCTTCGGCTAAGGCAGGCCCCACTGAAATAGACCTCGCCCTTTCTGATTCCATCAAAAAGCTACAGTTGGAAACATCTAAAACTGCCAAAGCAGTGAAGAAGATCTCTTCTTCCCTTGCCTCCCCTGCTCCCACTGCGCCACAAGTGGCTCCCCCTACTACTGACACCACCTGGGCCCAGGTAGTGAAGAAAACCAAAGGCAAGGCCACGGCCACGCCACAACCGACTGCTACCACCCCTCCCGCCCCGAAGTACCCCACTAAGCGAGAACGGGAGATCATTGTCAATCTCGAGGGAGAAGTCCCCGAGTTCAACCCCATCGCCATTCGGGATGCCGTCAACTCTGCGCTAGTGGAGAAGAAAGCCCCGTCTGCCTGCCGAATCCGCTCCGTCCGAAAGGCTGGAGCTAGCAACGTCTTCCTTTCCGTAATGGAAAACACAACCGCCCAGCAAGTCCTTGCCTACAAACCTACAGTTGAAGAGGCAGTACGCAAGTTCTTCCCGACCACCACCGGCCTCCGCCGCAACTTCTTGCACAAGAAGTACATCGTGCACAATGTGCCAACCCCCGTCCTGAACACCTCCGAGGTCGAACACATGTCGCTTATCCGAAAGGAGATCGAGACATACAACCACGGAGTTATCCTCGCCCAGACTCCCCGCTGGCTCGCTTCGAAGGATAAGCTAGTCGGCAAGCCCGCGTCCTCGATTGTCATCACTGTTGTGGTGAACAACAACCACTACCGCATCTCACAAGGCCTGACGATACTTAACAAGAACCGCAGGACCGACCCCTACATTGCCTTCTCGAAGGCTACCCAATGCTCCAGATGTTGTCGCTTCGGACATCACCAACTGAAGTGCACATTCTCCCCCCGCTGCCGCATCTGCGCTGGACCCCACGCCATCTTTGAACACTCCTGTGGCAACACCGAGTGTAAACGCCGCGGACGACAATGCGACCATACGGTACTCAAATGTGCCAATTGCAATGCCGCCCACCCCGCCAACGATCCCCTCTGTCCAACCTATTTGCAAGCCCTGGCTGAGAATAACAAGAGAGTGGAGAACCTGCGTGCTGCGATGGAAGAGGGAATGGAGACTTAGGGCCCCTCGGTATCTCATCCTTTTTTCTGCTTATGTTGTTCCCTTTGTGTAAGAGTTTTGATCTGTGTTTCCCTTTTGTCCCTTTCTCTTCCCTTTCTCTTTGGTTAGTGTTTCCCGCTTCTACCTCGATCCCTTCCGGTTGTTGTAAGGTTCGCCTCGCTGGAGATGGGAAAGGGGTTCCCCGGGCTTTTCTTTTTCCTTTTTGCTTAAAGTTTTTCTGCTGTTTTGACGTACTGGGTGGTCGCGTTTGTGCCGGTCGCGTTTTCTTTTATGAGTTTTACTTTCCCCCGCCGTTCTTTTCCTTTCCGCCCCGTCTCTTCTTTAGTTTATTGCGTGTAAGCGAGGAGGATTCGGGAACAAGCCGTGTATTTTATCTTAGCCGTAGACTTCGCTACCGACGTTAGGTCGGCTGTCTTTTTACCTCCGTCATAGCTTGACAT
>JABYPW010001884.1:846-13221 GCA_016880775.1 Phymatotrichopsis omnivora | reverse complement strand
AGGAGCTGGCGAGCGTTTTTCGGGGGTGAGGAAGAGCGTTTTTCGGGGGTGAGGAAAAGCGATGGTGATTTTGTGGTGTGCGTTACTAAGCATGGGATTTGACAGACTTTTGCAAGCGACTATAACCCACAAGCAGTAACTCTAAGCTAAGTGAATATTTCCTTTTTATAATGTAGTCAGCACACGCACATATAATACGATATGTACCCATCGCAACCCAGTCTCGGTTTTTCCGGCCAGAGACGGCCCCCGTGAACGTCCCTAATGTTTCCCTAGCGCAACCGAACCCCGGAAACCGAGAACCGAAAAAACGGAACTGAAAACGAGATTCGCTCTCTCTCGACTGCTCAAGTTGGCTGCGGTGCGCGCCAGACTGTTGGACTGGTGGACTCGGGACCAGTGCTCATGGAGGTGAAGTAGACCGAACGTCCGGAACAGCGAAAGTGAAAAATATATATTGGGCACATATGTACTAACCGCGCTATTTGCAGCACCTGAGCAATCGAGTCCAGGCTGGAAATAGGCCCCGAAGATTATAAAGAGTCAAACCGCAAAAGAAGAAAAACGCACAAGAAAACCGAATCAATTTTATACCCTAAAAACATGGGATCACTATACATAGGGGGGGAAAGGCCATGAATACATTGAAAAAAAAAAAAAAAAAAAAAATTCTACGAATACATAGATTGCTAGTTATTCCCCGTCGGAGTTCCCGAAACTTCCTGAATGGCAGGAGTTTGCATGACAAATTCCACCATCTTCCTTGTCTTCCACTCCAGTATCTCATCTGGCGACATCACATCAAATACGTCGCGCATGTCGGCAACGTTGCCTTGCGGCAGCATATCCATTACATCAACTTTGGGTCTCCGTAGTAACTGCTCTAACACGCTAACGCCCGCGCTTTCAGGGATTGTACCTCTGCGTTCTCTTCCGATGGCTTTTCCGAAGCTGCATCTCTCGCGGTACGGTGCAATCGAAATAACGTCATCATCGGCGGATGTTGCCGGCCCAGTTTCGTGTACGATAGCTTCGAGTAAGGTGACGGCGCGCGGAAGATCGAAAGTGCAACTCACGATGGAACCTATTGTGAGCCAAAAAAATTGCCAATGTGCTGATGAGTCTGTAAGCACCATTAAAACAGCATACTTCGAGACACAGTTGGCTGTAATTAGCTCAACGATGGCTTGGTTCGTGTTAATTTCGGTAATTTTTTTCTTTATTTCTATCGACTCGAATTCTGCCATGGACATTGTTGTCTCTAATGCACGTCTTGCCAACGATGGCCATATCCACGGTCCCGCTGAATTTGAACTTAGCGCTTGTGACTCCAGTGGTCAGGAGATTGGCCTTTGAAGTAAGGACAAACTCGATGTTGGCACAAAGAGTGATGTTTTCGTTGAACCACTGCAAATATTCTACGATGTGGGCATCCTCCTTCAATTGTTTCCAAATAAATGGCTGTACATTCTTTGATACTGGGGGCACATCGAACTCCAGTGACTCTCTAATCAAACAGTACTCCTCAAGAAGTTCTCTAGCTTGGGTTTCAGTAACTCTCGAGATTGGAACAGTTTTTTCTAGTCCTCTCGTATCGCTAAAGAAGTGAAAATGAGACAAGGAAATGAAAAATATCATACAAGGGTTCAATAAATGTATGTTACCTTTTATCAGTTCTTTGAAATGAGCAATCTGCTCTTCTCTGACTTTTTTCTATTCTTTGGTTTTTTTTTCTGTTCCCCTTAGGTTTTTTCCTGCTTATCTTGTAATACTAAAGAAGTGAAAATCAGACAAGGAAATGAAAAATATCATACAAGGGTTCGATAAATGTATGTTACCTTTCATCAGTTTTTTGAAATGAATGATTTGCTCTTCTCTAACTTTTTTCTGCTCTTCTTCAATTTTTTTCCTATTCCCCACAGGTTTTTTCCTACTATCTCATAATGCTAAAGAAGTGAAAATTAGACAAGGAAATGGAAAATATCATACAAGAGGTTGATAAATGTATGTTACCTTTCATCAGTTCTTCAAAATGAGTAATTTGCTCTTCTCTGACTTTTTTCTACTCTTCTTAGGTTTTTTTCCTATTCCCCTTAGGTTTTTTCCTACTCATCTCATAATGCTAAAGAAGCAAAAATCAGACAAGGAAATAAAAAAAATATCATATATGAGTTTGATTAATATTAACTCTTTATCTGTTTAATATTTTCAAAGGGGTCACCCTTGAACTTCCACATCACACTATTCTTCTCTAAACAAGCATGCACATCAGTTTTAGTGAGTATAGGAGGTACAAAGTTCGATAAACTAATAGCAATACCTTTCTTAAGGACTGTGACTATGATTTGGACATAGCCATCATTATACCAGGGGGAATTATCAGTGATTTAATCCTATAGTATCAACCTGACATCCTTAAAGGGTAGGTTATAGAGGTTGAACTGGTCATCCATAGTTCTATCTGCAAGGAGGATAGTGATGTTATAAAGGATGAGATCTGCATCATCAATGTCCTTTAGGGCAACCTTTTTATTTTCCTTTATCAACTATTTAACATGAAAAATAAGTCAGCATTTTATTTACTATGATGGTGGAGAGATTCTAAAACTAATCACCATCTAGTAGGTAGTTAAAGGTCAAATTACCATAACTTATAGCTAATTATAGCAGTAGGGCATTTGAGAAAGAGGGGTGTTGAGTGAGGGTAAGAAAAGGTGTATGTAGATAGAGAGGGAGAATTTCATGAGTTTAGGATTAAAGATTGTTGCTGTGAAAAGGGGTATATGTCTACAGAGAGGGAGAATTTCATCTGTGTAGGATTAAAGATTGTAGCTATGAGAGGGGGTGTCTATAGGTATAGAGAATATCAGGTATGGGGTTGAAGGCTGTAAATGTGAGTTAGCATATGTAGAAAGAACAAAAAAAGAACCTACAAGGTGCTACAATATTATGTCACCATCTAGCTTACTAAAGCAATACGGGTGAATAATTGAGCAGCTGACATATTGTTAGTTATGTACCCATTTCCTCTGTTTTACTTACTAATCTACTTTGTCCACATTTTTTTTGACTCCATCTAAATAAATGAAGTACTAGTATACTATACATACTAAAGGGGGGGAAGGGGGGGGGGTAATTTATTTTTATTCTATTTCAAATTCCCTAGAAGATATTTGAAATATCAATCAGGAATTATCTCTTATTCTAGGAAGATCATCTATACCATTCAGAGGGAGTACCTCCTAAGGTCATGTCCTTGGACTATATGGCTAATTAGTATATTATGATGAGATCAAGGTGACAAGTCTCATCATTGATCATGTATAGCCAATCCCATGTATGTTATATTATCAAAGCCTCACTTAGCTTAGGTAGAGCTAAATGGTAATAATGCTTACCACATAGTCCTATAGCTTATCTCAAGGGAAGAGGTATTCACAGATTCTGATATAACCTTTTTGTTGACCTAGAACTAGGTTCTGCACATGACCTGGTACCTGGGAAGACGACGGATACAGTGTTCTATGATATAATATAATATTAGGAAAAGATGATATTTGCTTTATTTATATCTTTTGAGTTTATTTTCCTCTATTCGTTAAGCAGCTATAAGGGAAAAAAAAATAAGTTAGCCTATATATACTATGATAAAGAAAACTTGCTGAAAGTAGTTATCATCTAGGAGCTAATAAAAGAGAAAAGTAATAGAGTACATAGTAGATTACTAGTATAATAGTAGAGAAAGTGAAGGGAGAAACTAAGTAGGGAAGTAATACCAGGCATCTGTAGATAGAGAAGGACATTATGATGTATATATAGGATTGAAGGTTGTTACTGCAAGTTAGTGTAATATATGGAAAGAGCAAACTATAGGGGAGGGGGAAAAAAAAGGGGCTAGTAGGATTATAAAATATAATATTATTATATAACTTCATGTAAGTAAGTGTAAATAATATAAAGCTACTGATAAAATTACATAGTCTTGAAAATATACCCTTTAAGTCTTTTGTTTTAATTACTGATATATCTTTCTTTAATATTATTTAACTCTATGTAGGTGTTAAATTTTTAGTAGTATGTATATATAATTTAGATTATTTTAACATCCTATACTCTTAGTAAAGCTACTACTTTTGACATGACGAAGTCATCACAAATGAGATTGTAAAATTGTTAATATAATAATAAGTCTGTAAGTATCATTACCACTATATATTTCAAAATATAATTTGCTGTAATTAGTTTTAAAATAAAATAATTGCTATTATTTCTTATAATTTTTTTCTTTATATTATAGTTCAAATTCCATAGTTAACAAATTTATCTCTAATATACATTTTATGAATATTAACTATATATATAGTCCTATTATATTCAAAATTATTACTTATAAGTTATGTGAAAAAGAGTTTATATTTGAAAGTAAGACAAAATTTATTATCAGTAGGAAGAATAATGTTTTTGTTTAGCTATTATTAGTATTCTTTAGAGTTATCACTGACTTTCTACTTATTCTAAAAAAGTTACTAAACATACTTTAATATGAAGGGTATATTAAACTCTATAGATTCTTTTATTAAATATTATTTTCTAGAACCTATCTAGATTAAGTTTCTATAACTCTTAATATCAAAACAGTGCTTTTTCTGAAACCTTTTACATTCCTTAAGGAGGGAAAATGAGATAAGGAAGTGAAAGATTTTATAGAAGAGTTTAATAAATAGATTTTACCTCTTATTTATTTTTCTAAACAAGCTTTATAATCCTCCCTCAGTATCTATAAATCAGTTATCTAATCCTTCCAAAGTTTTTTTTAAAAATCTCTTATAGTACTATAGAAGTAAAAATAAAACTAAAAAATAAAACAAAATTATACTATAGTTTGATATTTATTAGTAACCTTCAAGTGACCGATAAGAAATTAAAATCCTATTAGTTACCTTTAATCTGCTTAATATATTCAATAGATTATATCTGTAACTTGTACTTCAAATCCATACCTTCTCTAAATACATATAAATGTTAGTAGTAGTAGTAGGAATATATAGTAATGAGTTATATAAATTAGGTATAGTACTTTCTTTATATGCATTGATTTACCACTATAAATACATAGTTTACTAATTATCCCTTATTGTAGTTTTCTAAATAGCAAGAGTTTACATTAAAACTGCATCATTTTCCTTGTCTTCCACTCTAATACTGCAATAGTAATACTGCAATAAATATATTATGCAGATCGGCAACATATCTTATTTGCAGCAATATCCTTATAATCTCTAATTTAGTTCTTAGTAGTAATTATGCTAACCTGTTAATACCTGTACTTTCACAGATTATAATATCTACTTTCCCTTCTAGTTTCTTTTATGAATCTGCATATATCATAGTAAGGATTATATAGAATAACCTTGCTAATAGTAGGTTTTTGTTAAAATTATTTCAAAATAGTACCTAGAATAAGGTAATAGTATAGATCATGATAATGATTATTCAGATCCATTTTGACTATATAAGACTATAGACTTCACCGATTCTCTACCTATAGCATTGAATATAGCCAGGGCTATCTGTATACAGTTACAAACTATGGTGTATCACCCTATCACAAACAAAACTAAATAAAGGAAAGACTATATTCATAACATCCCCTTTAACCTAAAAGACCATAAAAGAAAGTTAAAGGAAAAACAAAAGAAAAGGTAAGTGATCTAACCAATTCCCCACACTCCTCCCTTCCACTACCTAAAAATAAAGAAAGGAAATCAACTGAAAGAAATAATAGTCATTGCTGGAAGCTTAGTGACAGATACATGAGATCTGTTAAGTATCACTTTAGTGAGACCATGCAATCACTCCAGGGGGCCTAAGCACCCCTCCTAGGAACTCTGAGACCAACACTGGAATCAAAGAGGTATTATATGGTCAGAGTCCTTATACGGTGCAAGTAATGATTAGGATAAGGCAAGCGGCACTTACTGTGACTACTGTCCTATCTTACTTAACTACTTATTGTACTGTAAACTCTATCTACATTGTTTATCTGCTAGCTTGCTTACATAGTTAGCTTATAGCTACAGAGTGTACTTATTGACAAGGGTTCTCAGGTATCTCTGTGCAGTAACATGTCCTACTAACTAAAGTTATACAGTTAGAAAGGTAAGAGAAATGAATAGACTGATGTCATAGCCTATAGGGAGGGTCATCACCCCAAGGTAGCAGGGTTGTTGAGAATCTAGCAATGCATAGTAATAGTATAAAGGAGATCAAAAATGCACCTAATGATAAATTTTAATGTAGGTTAGTAAAATTCCTAAATATGATATAAATTGTGTAAAAATTATTACCACTATATATTTTAAAATATAGTTAGCTGTGATTAGTTCAGTAATAATTTGATTAGTATTATTTTCAGTGATTTTTTCCCTTTTATATATCATAGCTTTTGAATTCTGCAATAGATATTATTGTCTCTAATGTATGTTTTCCTAAGAATATTAATATTAATAGTACTAATGAATTTGAATTAGTGGCACTTACTATTATAGTAAATATGAGGTTAAATATTGAAGTAAGGTAAAACTGTATATTACATAGAAGAGAGATATTATAGTTGATCAATTGAAAATCTTTATTTTATGGATATCCTTCCTTTAGCTAACTCTTAGTAGGTAGTTAGATATGCTTTGATATTATTAGTAAGATAAACTCTAGTGATTCTCTTATCAAATAATTTTCTTCTAGAAATTCCCTATATTAAGTATTAGCAAAACTTGAAATTCAGATAGTACCCTTTTAATCCTCTTATGTTACTAAAGAAGTGAAAACAATATAAAGAAAAGGAGGATATTATGCAAGGGTTTAATAAATATATAGTACCAATTTTATAAATTCTTTAAAATAAATTTTCTGATACTCCTTCAGATCCCTTAAATGAGTAATCTACTCCTCTCTAGTTTTGTTCTAATCTTCTTATAGTGATAAAGAAATAAAAATCAGATAAGGAAATAAGCAATATATAAGAGTTTAATAAATATTTCTTACCTAATATATTCAATGTATTCAATTTAGTTTATCTCTAACTTCTGATTTAAAACTTAACTCTCCTATTAATAAGCATAAATATTAGTAAAGAATGAATACAAGGTAGAAAATCATATAAGCTATGGTATATCTATATTACTAGGAATAATATAGCATGATTTCCTGATTAGTCATGGGTTTTGTAGCGTAAGCAAGTTTTCCCTGACCATGCATAGTTACCTAATCACTGATTCAGTCAATGTAAGTGAATACGACTGATGATCTCTATAGCTATATGAAGGGTTACCCTGATGGTGCTTACCAAGTTCACTCCTGTATTATGCAAATATTGCTATAAATACTGATTTTATAGTAGTATTACCTAAACTATAAAAGGGCTATACCTGATATTTATATAAGGCTTACATGAGTTCATATAGTATGGTATAGCATAATAGAGGCTTTGACAAACTTGTTTAAAAGTCAACCTAAAAGTTATGCCATGATCAACTATAAAGGTAATCTTATCGAAGATCGAATAGGAGGTTAAACCTATAATGATTGCAGGTAATCTTACCAAGTCTATGATTAGTGTTTAGCATAATCATGCCACCTTAGAAGGAACCTAAAAGAGACACTTGCATGAAATTGTTTCTATAAGGTTTGAACAATGTCATTCCTTATCTAACCAGATATACATACTAGTGTATTTAAGGAGGAAGAGGATAAGAGGGGGCTTCATGAAGCCTACCTCAAGGCAATCTCTATCTTCAATACCATAGGCTTGATGAAGATTACCTCAGCAGTATCTCTATCTTTGATACCTTGGGCTTGACAATTCCTACCTCAGTAGTATCTCCATCTTTGATACTATAGGCTTGATAAAGCCTATATTAGTGGTATCTCCATGTTCAATACTGTGGGCTTGAGAAAGCCTACCTTAGTGGTATCTCCATCTTCAATACCATGGGCTTGAGAAAGCCCACCTCAGCAGTATCTCTAGCTTTGATACTATAGGCTTTATGAAGCCTACCTTAGTAGTATCTCTATCTTTAGTACCATAGGCTTAATAAAGCCTTCCTCAGCAGTATCTCTGTCTTCAATATTATAGGCTTCATGAAGCCTACATTAGTGGTATATCTAGGCTTCTTTGAGTTCATTTACCTGGTCTTTGAAATCAATACATCCTCACATTTATTGCTCTCATACACTGTCACGATATTTCTTCATCTTTGGAACCTAGATAAGGTTTGGTACATAGTATACAAAGAGGAACAAATATCACAATGTCTTCTCACTCCTCTACCCTATTCTTGACTGCCCCCTCATCGTTCACCTAGTAAGCATAACAAGAAGCAGCCAGGCTTATAAAGGTTCTTCATACTGTATATATTTCCCCCATTACCTAGTATATGCTAATCCAACCTGAGTTTACAATGGCAACAACTAGCAAAACTGTTGATATTATACACAAGGCTATATCGTTAGACTTTGTAGTAAATACAGTACCAAAGATCACCTAGGCCCTAGGTTCTTTGGTAGACCTAACGAATGCATAAAGCAAAACTATCGCTGACCTAGTTGGAGGTCACAATTCACAATGCAATCACATTACTGCCCTCGATGAAAACCTAAGCAAGATCCAGCAAATACTGCGATCAGAAACTACTAACAACACCCTTGAGGAATCCCTCAAGAAAATCAAAAAAGTGAATTAGGAGACCTCTAAAAAGGTCAAAAAGATCGCTAAACTAAATGTCGCCCCTAATGTACCTGCTGCGAGCACAACAACACCCCCACAACCACCACCTGAGGTAACTTGGGTGCAGGTGGTCTCAAAATAAAACAGAAAAGCTGCAGCCCTAGTACCCCCTCTCTCTACATAGGCCAGTGACTGACACTATCCCGCTAAGCGCAACCATGAAATAATCATCACCACTGCCTCTGAGATCAGCACCTTTGACCTAGTTAAGCTTCGGGATGCAGTCAACAACACCCTAGTATCAGCAAAGGCCCTAGCAGCTCTCTGTATTTCTGCTGTTTGCAAGAACAACTAATGCTCTATTGTGCTCACTACTATTGAAGATATCACTGGCTCAGCAGTGCTTGCCTACAGTAATAGAATCGAAGCCACTATCAAGGAACAATTCCTAACAGCCTCTATTTGAAAGAACCATAGGTAGAAAAAGTACTTGGTATACAACGTCCCCCACTCTCACACTAATGCCCTCACAGAAGCTGATAAGTTCTGAAGAGAAATCAAGTACTTTAATATAGGCATCACACTTACATAGACCCCTCAATGGCTACTATGCGAAAGCAATCAGACTGGTAAAGATACATCCTTATTGGTCATTATAGTCATAGACAATAACAATGAAAAACATATCCTCCAACGACTCACAATCCTTACCTGCAAACAAAGAGTCGAAAAGTACATTCCTTTCAACTCTACAATACGCTGCACTAACTGTCAAGAGTTTGGTCACCACCAAGCTTATTGCTGAAACCCCTGATGATGTAACATGTACACTAATACACATCACACCTTAAAGCATACCTGCAGACATGATGAGTGCAAAAAGATCAGAAGACTTTACAATGACACAGTCCTGAAATATGCTAACTACAAAGGAAAGTACACCGCATTGAATCTATCCTACCCAGTGTTTATCTAACCAAGAGTACTGGCTGCCACCTAGAAGGAGGAAGCTATTACCATCACCATAGGCAGAGTTTGATTTCTTACTTTTTCTTTGATTTTTTCCTTTTGCAAAAGGTTTAGGTATAGAGGAAAGTTTTTTCTTATTCTTCTTTCTCAACTTTGCTTTATTACTTCACATATTTTCTTCATCAGAGTCCAGTAGCTAGTTGTTGTAAGGTTCGCCTCACTAGGAATGTTGGACAGGAAGGCTATTTCGTGGGACCATTTATAGTGCTTTTTCACTATACTGACATGGTATCGTGTACATATTTCTTGATCATTTTTTCTTTTTTCCTTCATTTCTTTCAGTTGAGAGGGGGAGCAGGTGACATACTATAGTCTTGGACTGTATATAGATAGCCCAGTAGTTTTTAGGTTAGTGAAGAGCTAGTTTAGAAACTACAATACGAACTGAGTTATCATCATCATCATCATTAGTGGTATCTCTATCCCGATGCCATGGGCTTGACAAAGCCTACCTTAGTAGTATCTTCCTCTTTAATACTATAGGCTTGAGAAAAGCCTTCCTCAGTAGTATCTTTATCTCTATTTCTATAGGCCTAACTTAGGCTACCTCTATGATATCCCTAATATGATCAATGAAGCTTATCATTAGCATCACTGATCCTCATACTTAATAAAGCAAGATATAGGCTACTAATTATATTCATTATATTAATAAGGATTATCAACTCTGTTACTACCTCCTAGTGGTAACTAGCCTTGTGTATGGAAAACCATACCTATTGTACAGTGATTTGCCTCTCTTCTATTCTCTTAATTATCTTTATAATGGATTGAAGGAATAAGTTATGTTAATGGTCTTCTAAAGACAGGAATGTAATTCCCAGCTATATAAGAGGGGAAACGGTGTTTGCTTTGATATTAATCAGGTGATCTAGAGGGTAGCGTAGCTATTCATAGGTATATAACTACTCTTATTATTTATTAAGATAAGTAGTTCCTTAATCCATCTGAGGTTAGAGAACTTATCTCAGAGGAGTAACAATTCTCCAAGTCAGATCTCGGATAGAGATTGGTACACTGTATATGATAATGAGGATTTCCTAGTTTGTGAGTTCCTGAGCCCTAGCCTTTGTCTCTTAGGTGATGTACATTGAGGAGTAACAACTCTCAAGTCAGATCTCAGATAGAGATTGGTACACTGTACACAACAATGAGAATTGCCTTATAGACAAGTTATCTGATCTTTAGCTCATGTCTCTGAGCTGATTTAAGATATTGGGTAGGATAGCCAACTAGTATCTAGAACTTATGGAGAGGTTCCCATAATAACTGTCATATACAATTAAGTTTGTACGATGCCCTGTGCATACATCAGTGACTGTAGGGAAGCAGAAGTCCTATATATTACTAGAATTTGATGATAATGCTATGAATATAGCTATCATTAGAAAATAATCTGAATTTGTTACTACAGTAGTAATACTATAGTATCCTTATATAGTATATTATAGAGTATAAGTTACTATATCTATATAGCTGATATGAATATTATAAAAAGATAAAATTTACTTTACTTATATCTTTTAAGTTTATTTTCCTCCATTCCTTGAGCAGATATAAGAGAAAAAAATAGGTTAGCCCATATATACTATACTAGTGAAAACTTGCAGAAAGTAATTACCATATAGGAGCCAATAAAAGAGAAAAGTAATATAGTATATAGTAGATTACTACTATAGTGGTAGGAAAAGTGAAGGGAGAAACTAAGTAGGGAAGCAAGATCTGGTATCTGTAGGTAGGGAAGGAGATTATAATTATCGTATGTGTAGGATTGAAGGTTGTTGCTATAAGTTAGTGTAATATATAGAAAGAACAAACCATAAGTAGGGAAAAAAAGGGGCTAGGAGCATTACATAATATAATATCATTATGTAGCTTTTTGTAACTAGATGTAAATGATATAAAGCTACTAATAAAATTACATAGTCTTGAAAATCTATCCTCTAAGTCTTATATTTTAATAGTATTATAATTCCTTTATTCACTATTGTATAGATAGGGTGTGTACACTCAATTAAGAGGATATGCTTCTCCCTCAGTTCACTATTATATGGGTAGGGTATGTACATAAACTTAATTGCAGACATAGCCACATACATAGGAGCAATCTCACTAAGTGCTATCAGGGTAACCCTTTATACAGCCATTGAGGTTATCAGTTACATTTACTTATAAGGACTGAACTAGTAATTAGGCAACCTTACATGGTTGTGGAAAACTCGCTCATGGTATAAAATCTGTGACTAACTAGAAACTCATGGTATAGAATGAGGTAAGTGGGATTTGAACCTACGATATTATATGTTGCTGTATAACAACACCAGGACAGCCATACCACTAGACCATCCTCACCTCCACTCAATTAAGAGCAAAGATATAGTCACATACATAGGAGCATCAGATGTACCTTCATTTGCTAAGTGCTGTCAGGGTAACCTATATATAGCTACTGTGATTATCAGTCGCATTTGTTTACATGGACTCAACCAGCAATTTAGGAACCATGTACAAAAACTTGCTTACAATAGAAAATGACTGACTGGGAAGTTGTTATATTAAGAAGTAGTGCGAGCAGGATTTAAACCTACAATATTGCACATTACTATATAACAATACTAGGA
>JABYPW010001883.1:0-13227 GCA_016880775.1 Phymatotrichopsis omnivora | reverse complement strand
CAGTGTAAAGGACAACTCCTTCAGTGATACAACTGAAGCTCAGTCTGTATCGGGGGTTTTGGGTAAATCAGGATAGAAGAAGATACACAACTCTTTAGAGGACTCAAGAGGTGCGCATTGAGTGAGGTAACGATGTGCTGAAGGTTTGTGGGAATAACTCTTTATTATAAAGGTGTATACTTAAGATACTGCGTGAAGAAGAAAGAGAAAGAAATACAGAACCGTGAGATTTCCTTCTCTTTTATACCAATCGCCAAGAGCACTGCCTCCCTTCTAGAGCAGTCTCTGTAAAACCTGTTTTGTCCACATAACCCTTTTCCATATGTCATTCAATCTAAACACTGTTCTCATGACCTTCGCAAGGCAGACAGCTAAACATGAGTGACCATACATGACCGAGTGATAATTTATGATTCATAACGCGGAATTCCAAAGAACATCACTAACAACAGGAAACATAAGGAGAATACAACAAGTAGGAAAGTACATGACCATGGTTCATTACAGACAGGATGAGGATCCTCCTATTCAAGAAGGAACTGAAAGGGAAGATCCACGAAGCCCTGGCCCACCAGTCAAACCTCCCCAAGACATACTCGGAGTTCACACAACTGTGTATTCAGTTGGAAAGTCAACTTGAGTCAATTCTGAAAAAGGAAGAGAAACCTGCCAGCAAGTCCTGAGAAGAATACCAGAAGCAAGGCTTCAAGAAACAGAAAAAGTTCAGCACCTACCGCCAGAAGGGATAACACCAGGAAAAAGAAAAGATCACTCAGGAAGAGAGGGATCGCCGCAAGAACAAAGGCTTGTGTTTCAATTGTGGCAAAGATGGACATTACACCAAGAACTGTCCAAAGAAGGAAACCAGCAAAGAATCAAAGACCACTAGCACGAAAGTGGCAACCATTACAATCCAGTCGGGAAAGTCCAAGAGTCAGAACTAGATGGTGGTCTAGCTCTGAGGAAAACCCAAGGAAAAAGCCTTACCCAGAAAGCTGCCAGAACAGAAAAATCATAAATGTTTTCAGAAGGAGAACATTTAATAGTCCAAGCAACATTGAATAACACTGTGGAGTGTTACGCCATATTGGATACAGGGGCAACCGGTTTCGCATACATGGACGAAACATTTGCGCAAGAAAACTATCTCGCTATGTCAAAGTTAAAGACCCCAAGAACCTTGACAGTTGTTGATGGAAGATAAGCGAGCAGTGGAAAAATCACCAAGGCCACTGACGTGGAAATTCAGGTTGGACCAAGAAAGGAACAAGCATTGTTCTATATCATGACGTTAGCAGACTGTCCTATCCTGTTAGGATTGCAGTGGCTACAGCACCATCAAGCATAATTGGATTTCAAGAGAAATCAGCTCACCTACTTGGAAGAGGAAGGGAGGAGTGGAATCGACATTACCACCATTGGAGCGGTACCCTTCAAAAAAATGGCAACAAGGAAAGACAGCAAACTGTATGCCATTAGCGTTACAGAACCTATCAAGGAAGGGAAGACACCAGATACAGTACCGCCAGAAGAATTGGTACCAGAAGAGTACCACGAATATTTGCACCTCTTTGACAAAGAGAAAGCGGACGCTTTACCACCACACCGAAAAATCGATCACAGGATTCCACTGGTCGAAGGAGGTGAACCACCATGGTTACCTACCTATGGACTATCAGAGGTACAGCTGCAAGAGCTAAGAAAGTACCTGAAAGAGAACCTAGCGAAAGGATTCATCCAGGAGTCATAGTCTCCAGCTGGCGCACCGATATTGTTCGTGAAAAAGAAGGATGGATCACTCTGCCTATGTGTGGATTATCGCGGACTCAACAAAGTCACGATCAAAAATCGCTATCCATTGCCGTTAATCCAGGAAACATTGGAACGATTGAAAGAAGCGAAGATCTACACCAAGTTAGATCTGAGACAGGCATACAATTCAATCCAAATTGCAGAAGGTGAGGAATGGAAGACTGCATTCTGCACCAGGTATGGTCATTATGAGTATAAGGTTATGCCCTTTGGACTCACAAATGCACCAGCAATGTTCCAAGCGTTCATCAACGACATTCTAAAAGATCATTTGGACGTTTTCTGTGTTGTCTATCTAGATGGTATATTGATCTTTTCGAAAACCCTGGAAGAACACATCAGCCATGTGCAACCAGTCTTGAGAAAGCTAGGGGAAAACAAGATTTATTGCAAACCTGAGAAGTGTGAATTCCATGTCGAAAAAATGGAATTTCTCGGATACATCATCTCCCCAGAAGGCATTACCATAGACAGCAAGAAGGTAGAAGCAGTGCTTAGATGGGAAACACCAAAGTCGGTCAAGGACATTTAGATGTTCCTAGGATTCGCAAACTTCTACTGAAGATTCATCAGAGGATACTCAAGAGTAGTATCACCGATCACAAAGTTATTAAAAAAGGACCAAAAGTTCGAATGGACGAAGGAAGCAAGCGCTGCTTTTATAAGTCTCAAAGAAGCGTTCACATCAGCGCCAACCCTGAGACCCTCCGACCTAGAAAAACTGGTTATTGTGGAAACAGATTCATCGGATCATGTGGCAGTGGGCATCCTTTCCCAAAAATTCCAGCATGAGGACGGAAAGCAAGTTTTGCACCCAGTGGCATACTTCTCTAAGAAGTTCAACCCCGTACAATGTAAATATCCTGTGCATGATAAGGAACTGTTAGCAGTTATTCTCGCATTTACAGAGTGGGAACGACATATCGCATACTCTAAATTCCCAGTTCAAGTGATAACAGATCACAAAAACTTGGAATACTTCATGACCAAAAGAACGTTCAATCGCCGACAGGCAAGGTGGTCCGAGTTCCTATCAAGATTCAACTTTCAGATATGTTACCGACCAGGGAAACAAGGAGGGAAACCTGATTCTTTAACCAGAAGATCCGGAGATCTTCCGAAGGAAGGGGACGAACGTCTCGCTTATCAGGAACAGATGATCATCCAACCCCGCCATTTGGACCCTGCATTACAAGCGAGTCCATAGCTGCATGTTCTCTTAGCAACAGTGGAAGTGGAGAGAAATCAAGATTTTGAAGAGAAAGTCAAAAGGTCTTATGACAAGGACCCTGCCACAAAGTCCATCTTGCAGGCCCTGCAGAAAGGAGAAAAATCTTCGAAACATGCAGAACTGTCAGATTACGCGATCAAGGAAGGATTGTTATTGTACAATAACCTAGTCAGCATCCCTGATGATCCAGACCTAAAACTGGAAGTACTCCGACAGAACCACGATCATATAGCTGCCGGACATCTAGGAAGAGCCAAAACATATGAGTTGGTCACGAGGAACTATTTTTGACCAGGATTACGGAAGTACATCAGCCGATACATCAGCCATTGTGAAGCATGCATGAGAGTGAAACCTGTCAGACATGCACCTTTCAGCACTTTGAAACCATTGGAAATACCTGAGAAGCCCTGGAATTCGATATCCATGGACTTTATAGTTGGATTGCCAACAAGCAAGGAATATGATGCCATCCTTGTAGTAGTGGATCGCCTGACCAAAATGGCGCACTACATCCCTATAACGGAAAAAGCAACAAGCGAAGATATAGCAACCCTGTATCTACATCACATATGGAAGCATCACAGATTGCCAAAAGATATTACCTCCGACCGTGGTACCCAGTTTGTTTCAGAATTCTGGAAATCCCTGTGCAAGGTTCTGAAAATCAAAAACAATCTCCGCATGGCATATCACCCCCAGACAGATGGTCAGATGGAAAGAACAAACTCAGTTCTAGAACATTATCTGCGGATTTATTGCCATTATCAGCAGGACGATTAGGCATCCCTGCTTCCCCTCACAGAGTTTAGCTACAATAACCAAGTTTTGGCAACTACGAAACTTAGCCCATTCTATGCAAACTACGGATACCACCCACACTTTGTGATAGACATAGACCTTAGGTGAAGGTCAAATACCCCTGAAAGTGTCAAGCATCTCGCTCCTAGACTACAGGAAGCGCATGACTTATGCAGGGCAGAAATCGCTTATGCACAAGCAAGCCAGAAGGAAGCGGCAGATCAGTCAAGAAAACTGGCACCTGTGATAGAAGTTGGAGAAAAGGTTTGGTTGAATGCCAGAAATCTGTGCACTTAGAGACCATCCAAAAAACTTGATCACAAGAGACTTGGTCCATTCAAGGTTCTAGCAAGAGACAGAACTCGAGCATATAAACTCAAGCTTCCTCGCTCTGTGAAGATCCATCCAGTCTTCCACATCTCTCTACTAGAACCAGCAAGCAAACATGGACCAGTCCCAGGCCATCAAAATCCTCCACCTCCTCTGATTGTCATTGAAGGAGATCAAGAGTACGAAGTTGAGAGTGTTCTCGACTCTAAACGCCTTCGAGGTGGCGCTCTTCACTACCTTGTCAAATGGGTCGGCTACTCCAAGCCTACGTGGGAGCCTTCCCAGCACCTCGAGCACTCCCAGGAGCTCATCGATAAGTTCCACCACCACTTCCCCAACAAGCCCAAGTTATGATGGAGATGAGGAAATGACAGAAATCTCCCCATCTCCCACCATGGTCGTACCTGTCTTCAACCAGTATGGACGAATTTGCACCTCCCCTGAAGACAGTACAGTGAAGGAGGAACCCCTCGATGACCCTCCAGCATCGGGTCTCAAAACCATCGCCAACCAGAGTTGGGCACCGGTCTCGCCCAAAGAAAAACCCCAGCCCCTGGAGCCACCGCTTTACGCTCCTCAACCACAATTCACCTTGAACCAACAGTTCCAACGATGGGAGGAGTAGGTTTTGCCACCTATTTCCCCCATATTGCCCCTTAGTTCACCAGTGATCAAGGTGGACCCAGAGAAACCCTATTAGCAGTACACGCCAATATCAAAGGTATCTGCCAGTCCTAGTGGATACACCCCCCCACCGATGCCAGCAGTTCCTATTGATCCCCAGCTCCTGGAGATCAAGGAGGAACACCTACCTGAGGCACCACCAGAAGTAGGTGAATGCGATTCAGTAGTGTGCCAGTATTGCCCACCGATGCCCCTACATATCCGGCTTGGAAATCTTAGGGAAAGATTGTACTGGATAGTGGAGAATGTGAGAGACAACCACCTGAGAGAAGAAGTATTCCTAGCTGTCACAGGAGTTCCAGCTTAAAGAGGGGGATACTATAATGAACTATGGTCATGTACTTTCCTACTTGCCATATTCTCCTTATGTTTCTTATTAGTGATGTTCTTTGGAATTCTGCATTACGAATCATGAATTATCACTCGCTCATGTACGGTCACTCATGTTTAGCTGTCTACCTTGCGGAGGTCATGAGAACAGTGTTTAGATTGAATGACGTATGAAAAAGGGTCATGTGGACAAAACAGGTTTTACAGAGACTGCTCTAGAAGGGAGGCAGTGCTCTTGGCGATTGGTATAAAAGAGAAGGAAATCTCGTAGTCCTGTCTTTCTTTCTCTTTCTTCTTTACGCAGTATCTTAAGTATACACCTTAGGAATAAAGAATTATTCCCACAAACCTTCAGCACATCGTTGCTTCGCTCAATGCGCACCTCTTGAGTCCTCTACAGAGTTGTGTATCTTCTTCCATCCTGATTTACCCAAAAACCCTGATACAGACTGAGCATCAGTTGTATCGCTGAAGGAGTTGTCCTTTACATGCCCCTGTCCCCTTGCCAGCCTACCACCAAATACAACAAGAAGCAGCCAGACTCGGAAAGGTCCTTAATGAGGCCTATAATTCCCCTCTCCTTATATATCTTCCGATGCAGCCTAACTTCGCTGCAGTGTCTTCTGCTTAGTCTGTTGATGCTCTGCAAAAGGCCATATCGCTAGACTTCCTTATGAATACACTGCAAAAGATCACCTATGCTCTGGGCTCTTTGGTGGATGTAATGAATGCCTAGAGCAATACCATCGCTAACCTCACCGAAGGTTACAATGCCCAATGTGAACACATCACCACCCGGGACGAAAACTTAAGTGAGATCCAGCAAACCCTGCGCTCCAAAACAACTAACAACACTGTTGAGGAGTCGCTCAAGAATATCGAAAAAGTGACCAAGGAGACCTCTAAAAAGGTCAACAAGATTGTCATACCGAATGTCACCCCCAACGTACCCGCTGCCGGTACAACAAAACCTACGCAACCACTACCTAAGGTAACATGGGCACAGGTGGTCTCAAAATGAAACAAAAAGACAGCAGCCCCAGTACCCCCCCTCCCTGAATAGCCTAGTGACTGACGCTATCCTGCAAAGCACGACAGTGAAATTATTATAACTACCGCTTCCAAGATTAGCACTTTCAACCCCGTCTGGCTTAGGGACGCAGTAAACAATACCTTGGTATCAGTAAAGGCCCCAGCAGCTCTCTGCATTTCCCCTGTTTATAAGAACAACGAATGCTCGATCATCGTAACCACTATTGAAGATGTCACTGCCTCGGCAGTGCTTACCTACTGCAACAAAATCGAAGCCACTATCAAGGAACAATTCCCAACAGCCTCTGTTCGTAACAACCATAGGTGGAAGAAGTACTTGGTACACAATGTCCCCCACTCTCATACTGATGCCCTTACAGAAGCCGACATGTTCAGAAGAGAAATCGAGCACTTCAATAATGGCATCACCCTCATACAAACCCCTTGGTGGCTCCTACATGAAAGCGACCAAACTGGAAATCATACATCCTCTCTAGTCATTACAGTCATTGACAATGACAACGAAAACTGCATCCTCTAGGGACTTATGATCCTGACCCGCAAACGACATGTTGAAAAGTAGATTCCTTTCAACTCTGCGACCTGCTACACTAACTGCCAGGAGTTTGATAACCACCAGGCTCACTGCCAAAACTCCCCACAATATAATATGTACATGGAGGCAAATCATACCTTGAAGCACACCTGTGGATACGACGAATGCAAGAAGGTCAGAAGACTCTGCGATGATACAGTCCTTAAATGTGCCAACTACAAAGGAAAGTACACTGCTTCGAATCCCTCATGCCCAGCTTTCATCCAAGTGAAAGTACTGGCTACGGTGCAGAAAGAGGAGGCTGTTACTGTCACTATACATGGCGTATGATTTCTTTACCTTTGTTTTGATTTTTTCCTTTAGCTTAAAAGGTTTGGGCAGTCTGAGGAGGATTTCTCTTTTCTTTCTCCTTTCTTACTTTGTGTTTGTATTCCTTTCCTTTTCTTCATAAGAGTCTAGTAGATAGTTGTTGTAAGGTTTGCCTTGCTATGAACGATAGGCAGGAGGAATATTTCATGGGACCATTTGTAGCACACTTTTTTTACTGTATTTGCACAACATTGTGTATTTATATTCTGATTGCGTGGTTTCTTTTTGTTTCTGTTAGGGGAGAATGGGTAATACCCTATAGTCATGGACTGCATGCGGATAACCTGGGTAGCTATAGAAGAAGTAGAGTAGTTACCGAATAGAAATGAATAATCATTATCATCATCTTCTGTATTTCAATAGGCTTACTAAGACACTCTTTCTACCCCCCACATTCCTTTGAGCAGAAACTATCTCCAGTCCCGGCCTCAGCTGGCTGAGAAGACTACAACACAATACTAACCAAGTGTGACAATAACGGATACACACAACATACTCCTTTTAAGTGAGACAACATGGTGTCCTATAGGTCAAGTGAAGGCCTACTTGATGGGTTGAGAATCCCCCTGCCAGCCCCATGACCGTGCCATGTTCGCCTAGGTGAGGTGTCATGATACCTCCCCCACTCCCTACTACGACACTCTCAGAGATCCTAGGAGGGGTTCCCAGGCCCCCTAGAGCGATCGCACAAACCTCTAAGCAACCTTCATGGTTGTACCCAACACCCCCTCATCGCCCCTCCATAGCGATAATACAAAAGCAAACAATGAAGTCGGGAACACCACAACAAACCTTTTCAAGCCTTGCAACCATACGTACCCCCTCCTGCAGGACATCCAACTGTGAACAACACAGAACCTACCAATCACTACATCGCTGGCTCACTCAGCTTATACGACTGCACCTGCCGGCACCAACACAACACCTATAAGTCCCCTTATCACATAGAGATAGTGGAGGAAGTTTTCGAGGTACAGGAGATGGACCATACTTTCTTTTATCATGTAACTAGTCATTCGCTGTATGCAGGTATTTCGAGGAGGATAGGCAGGGGTAGGAGGATTTGATCTTGTGGTTTCTTTTCTTTTTTCCTTTGTTTTATTTCGGGGTGACACACCATAGTCTTAGACTGCATGTGGATGGCCCTGTAGTTACATTAGTGAAGAGCTAGTCTTGTAAGCTACAAAACAAAATGAAACATCATCATCATCATCTTCTGTGTTACAAATACCATGGACAATAATGCGAACATACAGTGCTTAAATATGCTAATTGCAATGCCGTCTACCCTGCTAACGATCCCCTCTACCCAGTTTATTTGTACACCTTGGCCGATAATAATAAGAGAGTGAAGAACCTACATACCATGATGGAAGAGGGAATGGAGACTTAGGGCCCCTCAGTATTTCAGCTCTTTTTCTGCTTTTGTTGTTCCCTTTGTGTAAAAGTATTGTAAGTTTGGCTTCTATTTTCTCTCTTGTCATTTCTCTTTCCTTTCTCTTTAGTTGATGTTTCCTGCTTGTACCTCAATTCCTTCTGGTTGCTGTAAGGTTCACCTCGCTGGAGATGGGAAAGGGGTTCCCTGGGCTTTTCTTTTTCTTTTTCGCTTAAAGTTGCTCTGCTGTTTTTACATACTAGGTTGTCGCACTTGTGCCAGTCGCATTTCTTTTTGGAGTTTTTCTTTACCCCACCGGTCTTTCCTTTCCACCCTGTCTCTTCTTTAGTTTATTATGTATAAGTGAGGAGGATTTGGGAACAAACCTGTATTTTATCTTGTAAACCTTAGGACACAATACCGACCTTAAGTCAGCTGTCTTCTACCTCCATCTTAGCTTTATATAGCTGCATGTGGAGGTTCTTTTAGATGACCCCTACAGGGTCATAAAGATAAAATATAATGAATATACCCCCCCTCCCCAGTCACTTCTATGTCTGGGGCAAGGATGGTCTAGTAGTATAGCTATCCTGGTGTCATTGTGGGGTAATATGCAATGTCATAGGTTCAAATCCCACTCATCCCATTCTATACCATGAATTACCAGTTGGTCATGGGTTTTGTAGTGTAAGCGAGTTTTCCACGACCATACAGGGTTACCTAATTACTGGTTTAGTCCCTGTAAGCAAATACGACTAATGACTACAATGGCCATATGAAGGGTTACCCTAATGGCACTTAGCAAGATTGCTACTGTATTATGCGACTATGTCAAATGCTCTTACTTGAGTGTGACACCCCATCTGTACATCAGTGAACTGAGGGAGTATGAGTAAACTTGCTTCTGTGTCTTTTCCTTCCTTCTCTCTTCAGTCTATAGACTAGCTATGAGCCTTAAGTATATATTTGTTCTTACTCTCGAACTTTGCTTCTCTTCTCTCTTCGACATAGCAAAGTGTATTTGTGGATCTGGACTTAGAACAGTTGAGATATCTGAGTTTACTCAGTAATACTTTCTTTGTTGAGTGACACTTGCACTTTCCTGAGCCTTACCGTACCCAAGATACCCGCCGTAACATCGGCCTCACTGCCCCCCCTCATGAATACTCCCTCCCCTCCAAAGTACAGGTATAAGAGGGAGAGAGAGATAATTGTCAACCTGGAGGGAGAGATCCCCTCCTTTAACTGCATCATCATCTGCGATGATATTAACAAAGCGCTCGTCGATAAGAAAGCTCCCTCTACCTGCCATATTTGGTCTATTTGCTAAGCAGCCATATGTAACGTTTTCCTCTCTATTATAGAGAATACCACCACTCAGCAGGTGCTGACCTACAAGGCTACTATCAAGGAAACTGTTCAAAGGCACTTCCCCAACACTCCTGGCCTGCGCTGAAACTTCTTCTATAAGAAGTGCATCGTACACAATATGCCTACCCCGATCCCCAATACCTATAAGGTTGAGTACATGACCAAGATCAGAAATGAGATTGAGACGTACAACCACAGAGTACTCCTCACCTAAACCCTATGCTAGCTAACATATAAGGATAAGCTCGTTGGTAAAACTGCATCTTCTATCGTGGTTACTATCATAGTCAACAACAACCACTACCGCATCTCTGATGGACTGTCCATCCTTAACAAACTATGCAGGTCCAAACAATACCTCTCTTTCTCCCACACAACTCAATGTATGCACTGCTGCTATTATGGCCACCACCAGCTTCGATGCACTTTCCCCCCATAGTGCCACCTTTGTGCTGGCCCCCATACCCTCTTCGAGTATTCATGTGGAAACACAGAATGTAAATGCAAAGGAAGATCATGCAACTACACTGTGTTTGGGTATGCCAACTATCTTGCCCCTCACTCTGCCAACAATCCCACCTACCCTAACTACCTCTAAGCTTTGGCCCAGAGGAACCAAAGGGTATATGACCTCTATGCTACTGCTGCTAAGTCGATGGAATCTTAGATCCCCTCCCCCCAGCTTTTCTTTTTCTTTTAAGGACATTTCTCTTAGTTTGCTAGGTGACCATTTCTTCATGTTGGGTTTTCTTCTGGCTTTGTCTGTTCTTGACTTTCTTTCCTTTTTTGAGAGGTATATACTTGTACCTCGTAGTCTACCAGTTGTTCTAAGGTTCACCTGGCTAGAGAGGAGTAGGAGGGTCATGGCCATTTCTTGTTGGGTTTTCATTACATATTCTTTCTACTTTGTCCTGCGATAGGGGTGCCCAGTTGTATGGTTTAGATTGTGATACCTTTTTCTTTTGTCCTTTCTTTTTGTTTTATTTTGGGGTGATATGCCATAGTTATAGACTGCATGTAGACAGCCCTGTGGTTTCAGTTAGTGAAGAGCTAGTTGTAAACTACAAAATGAAATGAAACATCATCATCATCATCTTCTGTATTCGGCTATATAAAGGGTTACCCTGACAGTGCTTAGTCATGTATCGCTCCTTGTCTTAGTTAGGCCATTTGATCAAGTTCATATATATTGCTGCCCCGCTATAGAGTATGACTGATGGGAAAAGAGTACAGTCACTTCTATATTCTAGGCTCCTCAAGAATCTCGATAACCCCTCTACCTTAGGGTGAAGGTCCTCCTCGTCATAGCTTGCATATCAGGCTGGTCTCTCTTTTCAGTTCTTACACCTTTCCAACCATGCAAAAATGATGCTTAGTGAGACATCTCTCTCACAATGATACTTGAGATACATTGTCATCCCCTTTTAACAATCACCCAGGGCATGACCATATTGAGTGAGTAGGCAGAGCATGTACCCTTTGGTGAACCCTGCCTTAAGTGACACTGCAGTATAGGATCGTACTACCGTATCATGTTACTTAGGTGAGCTGTCCGCCACCATTGTGGCACTCTTATAGCTCCTAGGAGAGGTGTTCAGTCGTCCCAGAGTATCACATCCAATGAACCAAAGATTCAGCAGAATACGACCCCTCTTTCTCATGGTCACAGTGGGTAGCCTTCCCCTTCTTTTACATTAAGAGACCATATGATATGAACGTTAGTTCCAAGGAGGGTAATCAGCGATTTAACCTTATAGTTTTTAGGTAACAGTCTTTAGACACTGATTTCTTACAAGCCTGTTATTCAGTCTATTAGTGGGGTTTTCCAGTCAGGGGAAGCTGAGGATTTCTTTTGTTTCAAAGGGTAATGCAAATGGCAGGACTGGAGGATTTCCTTATTTTTAGCCATGCTGCTCTTTTTATTTCCTCTTTTCATAGCTAGGCCATCCTATTAAGTTAGAGGAAAAACTACCCTACTATGGGAAGAGTGTATATAGCATTTTAGCTTTAGGGAATAGAGTATAGTCACTTCTGTATTCTATGAGGATGCCTAAATTCAGATCCATAACCAGGTTAACTTGGCCCTAGACAAAGCCAAAGCTCCCTCTTTCTTGTGCATCCAATGATGTCACAACAACAACCCTACCATGCTCATTCTCACTACCATAGAGATAGAGATAGTCACTACTGCTACTGTCATTGCCTACTGACCCGTTATCAATAAAGCAGTTAGCAAGTTCAGCGAAGTCAAAGGAATCAACTGCAACTACACATGGAAGAAGTAGATCATCTATGCTCTCCTGACCACTACTAATCTCAACACCATAGGATAGATGTCTTGACACTGCCAGGAGATTGAGTGCTACAACTCCGGTGTCACTCTTGCAATAACCCCTCGCTGGCTAACAAATAGAATTATAGTTCCCTGGTGATCACTGTTATTGACAACAACAATGATGTCCATATCCTTAATGGTCTCACCATCCTTAACAAAACCTATTGCACTGTCAAGTACATTCCTTTCAGCCCCAACACCTAAGGCTCCCGCTACTTAAAGTTCAGACACCCTATCTTGAACTGTGAGTCATCTCCCTACTACTGACTGTATGCTAGCCCCTATACCATCTCTAAGCATACCTGCATTGTTGCTGACTGCAAATAGCTAAAAGGCTTCACCTGCGAGAATACCGTCCTGATGTATAAACTGTACTAGCCCCTATAAAGTGAATGATACAATTTGTATAGTGATTATCCAGCTTAAGATAGCTGAGACTAATAGAAAGGATATTTCTACCACCATGGGAGGACTTTAGTTTCTTCTTTCCAACTATGTATTTACTTTTCTGCGATGGAATGTATATTTTCTGCTTTGGTAAAGTATGGAGGAGTTTGCGCATTTCTCTTTCTCTCTTCTCTTTTATTCTTTCACTCAGTTGCATAGTCTTTGTAGAGGGTTTTTCTTTCATTGTTTCAAGGTTCACCTAGTGATTATTTTTCCCTAACTTGCTTTTGTACATAGTTGTCTGCATTTTCATTTTTTCAGCATAAAAAGGCAGATGATTTCTTTTCAGTATGATTAAAAGGAGGAACTTTCTGTAGCCAGGCCATCCTATCAAGTTAGTGCCAGTGCCATCTCACTGTAGGAAGAGTGTATTTAACTTTTAGTTTAGGGAATAGAGTGTTGTTGCTTCTGTGTTCTAGGCTTCTCAACCTTTACACTTGTACTTCTTGAAATTGCACTGTATTCGAAATTTTAAATGTCAACCTTTTCATAATGTCAGATTGTATCACCCCTACCCCCTCCAGCTCCCATCTCCCTGACCCCCTCCCTAACCC
>JABYPW010001882.1:455-13229 GCA_016880775.1 Phymatotrichopsis omnivora | reverse complement strand
CTCTAAAATGAAATGAAAAAAGAAAAAGAAGAGAACCAGACTCACGTTTCGGCGCATAGCCCAAGAAAAAAAAAAAAATAAAAAAAAAAAAAGGAGAGGAAAGGGGAGTACGCTCCTTTTTATCTCCTGCAAGAGCTTCATTCCTTTATAGCCTGCCGCCCTTAAACCGATACCGTACCACAAGCCCCTAGTTACAGCCAAGTTTAGGCTGCAAAATGGCTCCCGCCAACTACTTCTCGAAAATCGCCACCGGCGTAAGCAACCTTTTTTCCAAGTTTCTGGGATCAAACCCTAAAAGCAGCACTCCGGCGCCGTATACATACGATGACCGAAGCCTATGGTGGGATCGGCGGAGATATTTTATTCAAGAGGAACATATCGGACCGCATGGTAAGCGATTAATCTTCATGTGATAGTTTATTTACAGAAGTTGAAATTATGGAAGCTGGCGACGGGGCTAATATTTGTGGGGAAAATAGTGGCGGGAATCTTTACTCCAAGGAACCATTTGTATTTCAAATTGATCATCATTGCGGTACAAGTTTTGACCTTCGTGACGGTTTTTCATACAGTGAAGACTTTGATGGGGATTGTGAGAAGGAGGGACCGAGTGAGGGCAGAGAAAGATGGTGATATTTCCTTGCCCGTGTAAGAGTGAGCTGATGAGACATTTATTGTTGGGGGCTATTTGTATACAATTACCGGGGGTGAAAAAAAAAAAAAAAAAAAAAAAAGTTTTGTCTCCGGATCCATGAATGTAATTTCAACTACGTACCTAGTATATGTATACCAATGTACTAGTACCATCTCGGTTCGCCGCACATAAACAATTGGCAGAATTCCAGTAAAGATCTTCGCTAATGTAGAAATCGGACCAAGAAACGTGCATAAGAAAAGGAAACATTCATTTTAAACATACTCGAAGAAATTAAAAAAAAAAAAAAAAAAAACGGAAAACCAAAACAGTGCTTCTATACGCCAGACTTCCGCCACGATCTTTACATTCACAGTTCATCGGGAGATTCTTCGAGGGAATCTTTCTCTTTGTATACCGCCACCAAAATCCCGCTCCCACCCTTACGGAGAATGATTTTGCTGCGAAAATATTTCAGCTTCCGTGTCACTACCTCTTGGTTGAGTGCAACTGCAACGTATGCATACCTATCTCTGTACGCAACAGCTCCGACGCCCTTGGAGTCTAGAGCGGTGCGGGAAGCAATGGCAATGTATGTAGCATCTGCTTCCGTAGCCTTTCCGCGAGCTATACACTGTCAGCTTCGTGCGTGCTTGCAGAAACATGAAAGCTAGAGCAAACCTCCCAAACAAGTTCCCGTGGAAGACTCTATCAAGAGAGCACCGGTCACGTTCGACGCCACCATTCTTCATAGATCATCAGCGTCGAGGCCTTCCGCAGGTGCATGTACTGAATTTCGAATTGGCATAGCCGGGAGACACTTACACGCCGTCGAGCCACTTGTTAACAGCAGAAGGATCCATCTCAATTATGCTCCGTCTCTTTACCAGCAAGGAGTTTAGGAATTATATGAAAAGAAAAGAAGGGAGGGACGTTTCTATTATCGTCGTCGTTTATAGATATTAAAGTTTATGCGCCGTTCGGAACAGCTCTACTGTCTGAAAAGAAAAGAATAAGAAAATTCACCCGAAGCGGCCTTGATTCCCTTCTTTTATAGACAAGCTTCGAAGCTCCGCCCACCCAGCTCTACTATCTAATTGGAACCTTTGCTTTGGGAACATAGAAGGCGAGAAATGCAAAAAAGTGGTCAACTTACCCGCTCACCACGAAACCTGCGAGCACGGGCACCAGTGACGAGTGAAACACTCTCCCATGCATGCCTGTTACAGGAACGGGAGTGGAATGACAAAAGAAGCCGCAAAACTCGCAAGATGAGCCAGTCGATGTTCGCGTTCACCCCCTCTTCCCGAACCGCTGGAGCCGAAAAGGAAAGGGCTGGAAGAAAACCAAGCGAATACGAGCACCGCCGAGTGTGATCTAGAGTGGGCTGCTTGGAAAGTGGCGAGAAAAGAAAACGAGTGGAAAGAGGAGAAGTGGAGCAGTTGGGAATTCAATTGGAGTCGTATGTCTGTAGTAGTCAAATTAAGGATAGGCATTGTGCATGTGTACACGAACTCAGCGTAGACCCCGTGGGCGTTTCTATATGTGACGAGAGGTCGCCCGCCTATTCCAGACACAAGCAGACGGTGTGCGAGAAGCATCGGGATTTTTGCAGGAAGAATAGCAAAAGGCATCGTGCAGTTTTTCCTTTTCCTTTTCCTTTTCCTTTCCCTTTTCCTTTTTTTTCCTTTTTTCCTTCTTTTTCCCCCATTCTTCTTTTCCTTTCTCTCTCTCTTTTCTTTGCTTCTCCTCAGCGGTGACCACTCACATACCAGCTTTCTTGCCCCTCCACGATCCCGTAGCGGGCATTCATGGACCGACTCTGGTCCGATGTTGCTTGGTTCGTGGACCCGGAACTGGGATGGGCATTTCCAACGTGTGGGACAGCGTCGCAAGCGAGGGTTCGGCTACTCGGTCCCGAGCGCAGCGGACAGATCCGAGCTACTAGGGCCGATGCACGCGGACAGCAGCGAACAGGGTGTCTGATAACTGGGAAGAAAAAAAAAAAAGGATGGTAATTTCGTGTATGGCGATTGGAAAATGGAAGCTGAGGATCGAAGGATCGAAAACTGCGGGAACGACTGCGCCAGAACACTACTCTACTCTAGAAAGGCAAAGGCTGCCTTGAGGAAACTGCAAGGGTCTCGGTCCCCACAAATGCACTCCACCTTTTCCTCCCCTTGAACAACCCCGTTCTCACTGCTCACAGCACTGCCCTCGGCCCCAGAACTTCTCCGATATAGCCTCAATTGCAACTGTTCTGCCGTCGCGAAGAGTGGGAGCCTGGTTGACGTCGGCTGTCAAACTTGTCAGCTGGGTCTCAATAGATAGACACATCCAAGGTGACGGATCTCCCATCGAGAGGGCTCCGAATGTATGCGTGCGTGGTGCGTGTGCGTCCGTGTGTGTTTGCGTGAAATCATAAATTGCGAGCTCTTGGAGCATGTGCGGCTGCGTACCATTTCGTCACGTCACGGTTTCGACTCCTCGTTCGACATTGAGATGATTATAAAATTGCGAAGCGGGGCTTTTGCTCTCGAGCCAGCATTGCTTAAGTGAAACTATCGCGATAAGGAATCAATCAATCTCAAAAGGTATAGCAGATACACATACATGTACATATGCGAATGTTGAGTGGTCTCAATTTTGGACTGATCTTGGGCTGAGTCGTGTGGTGTAACCGTAACCTGCCGTCGCATGTGCTCCGATTTGGAAGGTCTCAACATCAAATCCCCACTAAATAAGACCATCGCTGTCCTCAAATAGGTAACGGCGTTACAGCCTCCACGTCATGATGAAACCAAGTTTAAATGAGCACTTGATCTCTTCAACTCTAAGAATACCTTATTCTTCGCGATATTGCTCCCGTTTCAGCGTGCCGTTGAGATACATTTCCACGACTTTGATCGAGAGCAATCCCAAGTCAGTTGCGGTTCTCGGTTCATTGCTCTCTCCGTGCCTCCTTTAACGTGTCTGGGCTAATTCGTCTTTGCAGGCGGGGGAATCACTGGGCTTTCCACGGCATGGTATTTCACGAAATTTGCCCCTTCGGTCCCCGTAACACTCTATGAAAAATCTCCACGGCTTGGGGGATGGCTTGGTTCGAAGCAGGTTGAATCGGAACATGGGACGATATTACTTGAACAAGGGCCCAGAACTCTCCGCCCGTGGACAACCGCCGGGTTGGTTACAATAGACATGGTGAGTCTACGTAGAGTCCGAGAGATGAGAGAATCGATAAACTGATAACTGCACAAAATCCCTCAGATCCGACAACTCAATCTCGAAGATCAACTCGTGATTATCCCGAAGTCTTCACCCGCCGCAAAGAATCGGTTTATCTTCTATCCGAATCGCCTGAACCAGCTTCCGAATGACGTGTTATCCGTTATTCTCAGCATTAATCTCCCTGTTATGAAGGGTATTTTCGGAGGTATCTTCGCCGAACCGTTCCGGAAGCCACGCCCCAAAGGTGTCATGGACGAGTCGGTTGGAAGTTTTCTCGCGCGAAGGTTCAACAGGAACTTGTCGGATAACATTGTTTCCGCCGTCATGCACGGAATTTATGCAGGAGATGTGGACCAGTTGAGTGCTAAATCGTTGCTTCCTACGCTGTGGAGAGATGAGGAAATCCACGGAAGTGTCGTCAAAGGCATGTTGAAAAACAAGCTGGAATTGCTGGATGACCAGACTACGAGGGCGGAGTTGTATAAAGACAACTTTGAGATCTGTTCGAGGATCAAAGATGCAAGTGTGTATTCTTTCAAAAAGGGAATTGAGACCCTAAGTTTGGCGTTGAAGAAGGAGTTACAGGGTAACCCTCAAGTTACCGTAAAGACTAGATCGAAAGTAGAGGGGATTGACTATGATGCAAGTCAAGGATTGCCATTACAGGTATTAATAATCTAGTCTTTCATGGTTATCAAATATTTGCTAATGCTGCACATATAGATTCGGGAAGGTGTAACTAAAAACAGCCATTCGCATGTTATATCAACTCTTTTTGCTCGAGATCTCAACTCCCTCCTTCCTCGAGAATCTCAGTCTTCTGCTCTGGCTTCTGTTGAAGCTGTGACGGTTCTGGTTGTGAATCTTTATTTTACAACCACTAACCTCCTCCCTATCAAAGGCTTCGGATACTTAATTCCTAAGAGCGTACCTGTCGAGTACAATCCTGAACGCGCTTTGGGAGTTATCTTCGACTCCGATGCGCGTCCTGAAGAGACCGGTACAAAGATTACCGTGATGCTCGGAGGTCACTGGTGGACAGGGACAAATGCTTACCCGACCGAAGAAGAGTCTGTGAGGATGGCAAGGAACATCTTGGAAAGACATTTAAAGATTACCGAGACACCCGCGATTACAAACGTCACGCTGCAGAGAAACTGTATTCCACAGTACACAGTGGGTCATGAAGACCGTATGAAGAGTGCGCACAAGGATTTATTGGAAGGATTTGGTGGAAGGCTGAGTGTTGCTGGATCCAGCTATAAAGGTGTGGGCCTAAGTGACTGCGCCAGAAACGCCAGAGACGTTGTTGGTGCAGTGGTCAGGAGCTGGAGCAATGGTAGGAATGTTACTGGGCTGGAGGAGTTTGAAGAGGGGAAGAAATGGGTGAAGAAGATTGAACCAAAGTAAATCTGTCTTGTGGCATTGGAGGAAGGTTATTTTACAGCGGGGGATCGGAATCTCACCTAAACAAAAATAATTCCCGCAAATCGATCTCTGTTACATAGCAATCGACCCATACCCACGAGAAATACGCGATTCGCACTTTACCACGCCTTCCGAAAGCCCTATGGAAAATTGATAATGAAACTAGCGCTAATGTATGTGTTTCCACGAGTTTCCTTCGGGTTGTCCGACCACAGCGTAAGACCAGCCTCACGGATAGTTTTCCGAGGATTTATAAGCGCAAACCCTGGTGCCGCATGTCGTCAAAAGAGACTCCCACGCCAAGCTTTATTAAGACTGGTTCTATTGCATTTAGCCTTTTTTCAGTCCTGGCGTCTCACACAGACGTCGGCACGTCGCTTTGTTCTTGCGAATTGTCCGGCAGTGCTGCATGGGGGAATCCGGAACTTCTTTCCAGATTCAGTCTGGGAAAGATTTCTCTTTCGTTTGTTGATTTTTCTCCTTTTTTTTTTTTTTTTGCTATTTTCCCGTGTGTTCTTTCTAAAGTATTGAGAAGGTGTGTGGAGCGTCTGAGAGTAATCATTTACTAGGCAGAAAGAAGTTGAACGAATGACCTGGCATATGCTACTTACTTATCGCACAGCCCTCATAGCAAATCAGTGATCTTCTATCAGCTCGGTTGTCGGCTCGTGACCTACGCAACCCTTACTACATAGAGCCCCCCCTTCGAGATTATGCAAGGCCATATTATCATTTCGACGAACAAGGTTTATTCAGTTGTCTCATCGATCTACATATCGTTGGTCCGTCCGATGCTTGTTGCAAATTCTTCCAAGGATGATATCAGTGCGTTTTGGTAGGCACATGTGTGTAAAAGGTACTCCAAGTCTACTCTTATTCTAGTGGCGCCTGGTATGTACCGTGTTGGTTATTTTGCGGGTCACTTGCCTGGCCTGAGGCAGACACCCCAGCCAATCCCTTCCCGATAAGGCCCTCTTTTCATTTTCCTTTTTTATCGTTTACTTTACTTTGCTTTGCTTTTCTTTCTTTCTTTTTTCCCTAAGGTTATGGTACCACCAACTTTAACTCTCAACTTCTAGCCTTTTCAGCAACCGACAACCATGTTGAATAAAAATTCTACAACGAAGAACGCTTCTTTCGCTTCTTCTCTTTCATTCTACGCTTTCAAAATTTAAAAATTCCTTTTCCTCGTTGAGATAAAAGGGAAAATGTCCAGCCACTTTTTGTGTGGGGCAGAAACTTTTTGCCAAGCCTCCACACAAATTTATTCCCTTAGCGCCAAGGAAAAGTGAGTGACAGGGATAATTGTATGGTGTTACATAAGCAAAATGAATGTCGGGTTGTCCTCTGAGCACCCTGGTTAGTCTTCCCTACTGTGGAAGCTGCTATAACTCGTATAATTTACGAGATACTTACATATTCCTCAACACAGTTGGTCGGCCCCAATATCTTAATAATACTGCTCCCTTGTGGGACGCCTATTTCCGAGGGTTATCTCCATAGCTAGCTTACATTATGCCCCCTATCACGGCGCAGCACAGTAAAGTTGGTATGATATCTCCGAAAATTAGGTTATCTACATATAAAGTACGCACATATACATATCCGACGTGGCGGTAAGGTCCCTCGTCATTCTGCTTCCCCTGTCTTCGATTGCCCGATCATACATAGCAAAAATGAGCTGATAGAAAGAAGAGAAAGAAAGAAGAAAAAGAAAAAGAAAAAGAGACAAGGATTATGCCATAGTTGGAGACGGGTTTTACGAACTAGCATGCGGCGGACTTTTAAGTCTCGGTTATCACCTTCGAAGTGCCTACATGCACGATGGCTCCTTCTATCGAAACTTAGTCGGCAGCCAAATCAAGTAGCTCTACGCTACGATAGGCATGCATGACTCTTGCGGCATACTTTAAACAGATGTCGAATTACCAATCGCAGTTCAATCGGCAAAAGAAGGGTGAAGGAAAGAATGGCATAGTGGAGGTGTATTTAAACTGGATAAGATTCCTGCAAATTGCAAAACGAGCTTGCTTCGGCGTGTGTTAATTCTTCCTTTTCTTTTTCTTTTTTTTTTTTTTTCTTATGCATTGTTATTGATTCTCTGGATTTTATTGCCGGTTTGGGCTTTCTAATTTTATTCTACTCGCTGTTATCATTGTTGTTTGAACGTATTACAGTATTGTACGTTTTTTCTACGCAGGCAAAAATCGCGCTGAGGGAGTTTTCTGAGGCGGAGGCAGCTCATTAGCTACCGGATAGGCGGACGTCTGTTGAGGTGTTCGAAGGAGATAAAGTCGCGATCAATTTCGGGGTTTCAAATTGATTGCGACTTCAACTTCAGGCCGAGACCGAGAACCTGCTTTTGGCCAGACAAAAAAAAATCAAAAGAGAAAAAAATTCAATACCGATCATGGCTTCACCCAATGACCACGCTTCAACGCAAGAAAAGTCCTTCAATGTTTCCTCCTACGCCACTACTATTGCCGAAGAATCTTCTTTTGACGGAAGGTGGGGAGAGCAGACGGAAGAACCTGTGAATATTGAGGAAGCTATTCATGAGTTTAAAGGGTAAATCTCCCCCATATATATATTTTCTTGCCCAGCCCTATCTGTACATTAATTACATGCAGCCCAATTTTGTAAATTAAATACCCAGTGCTTACGTATTTGTTTTTCACAACAGTCTCCGCAACGAATTATCTCGTACGGCAACAAACGCAAAACACTCCGTTCACAAACCGGCACCAGACGAAGAAGCCGGATCAAGTGTCCTCTCTCTCCTCGACCTCGAGGAATATCTCCAAAGGACAAACCGTGAGGCCACAGAATCCGGCATCATTCCGAAGAAAATCGGAGTTTCCTTCCGCAATCTCACTGTTTCCGGTACCAGCTCTGGTAAAAAATATGTCCGCACATTCCCCGAAGAGCTTGCGGAAATGTTCGGAAAGGGCATTTTCGACTGGGTGAGGAATAAATTTTCGAAAAAGCCCGAGGTCAAGAATATCATCCAGGACTTTTCGGGAGTCGTCAAGCCAGGTGAAATGCTGCTTGTCCTGGCCCGGCCCGGAAGCGGTTCTTCGACTTTTCTGAGGGCTTTGACAAATCAGAGGAGGGACTTTACGGAGATTACTGGAGACGTTCATTATGCTGGATTGCCATTCGAGCTGGCTAAGGGAAAGTTTCGAGGAGAGATACTGTTTAACGATGAAGGTATGTTGAAGTCAGCCCCTGTGGTTTACAAATGGGTCGATATGATGGTTAATGTTAATGTCGTGCAGAGGATATACATCTTCCTACGCTCACCGTCGAGCAGACCTTACGCTTTGCAATGCGGACAAAAACCCCTCACAAACGTATTCCAGGCATTTCCAGGTCAAAATTCGTGGACCAGATGCTAGAACTTTTCCCGAAAATGTTTGGAATGAAGCATGTTCTCAACACCATGGTTGGAAATCAATTTATTCGCGGGGTGAGTGGTGGTGAGCGAAAGCGCGTCTCAATTATGGAAGTAAGTAGTACCACAAATCAACCCCTTGTCTCAAACACACCAATCAAATACTAACGGAATCGCTTAAAAAAAAAGGCACTTGCCGCAAGGGCCACAATCAATGCTTGGGACAACTCTACCCGAGGTCTTGATAGTTCCACTGCCGTTGACTACATTCGCTCACTTCGCATATTGACTAAATTGACTTACTGCACCACCATCGTTACGCTATACCAAGCCGGAGAGCAAATCTACCGAGAATTTGACAAAGTCTGCGTCATTGATTCAGGCCGTCAAATTTTTTTCGGGAAAGCTTCGGAAGCAAAAGGATATTTTGAATCTCTTGGATACGAGTGTGCGCCGCGTATTACTACCGCCGATTTCTTAACTGTCATTACTGACCCCAACGAACGACGTATCAAGCCCGGTTGCGAAGAAAAGGTTCCCCTAACCCCCCAAGCTCTCGAAACTGCATTCCGTCAAAGCCATTTCTGGACCGAAGTGCAAGATGAACTTGCCGCCTATGACCGCGAAATCCAAGAGACATCCGGTTCGGACGCAAAGGACTTTAGTCGTGCCGTAAAGGAAGACAAGTCCCGACAAGCGTCGAAGGGGAGCCCGTACACTGTTTCGTTTCCTATGCAAGTTTGGTATCTCGTCCAACGAGAGATCCAACTTCAGCTCCAGGACAAGATTGGCCTGAGAAGTCGGTTCATAAATGTTATCGTCCTTGGCCTTCTTATTGGAAGTTTGTTCTACCAGATCCCGAGAACCTCTGAAGGAGCTTTTTCTATGGGTGGTGCGCTGTTTTTTAATATTGTTGTTGTGGCGTGGATGCAGATGATTGAGGCCATCAAAATGACTACGGGAAGGTCTATTACTTCGAAACAGACGGCTTTTGCGTTTTGTAGACCGTCGGCATTGATTGTTGCGAAGACGTTCGCGGATTTGCCGATCGTGATCACGCTATGTACTATTTTCACGATTATATTGTACTTCATGGCCGGATTCTCAGCTGAAGCAGGGAAGTTCTTTATCAATCTTCTCTTTGTCCTGGTAAGTACCCTATAGTTTATACTGAGATGGATGATGCTGACATTTACCACTTGTAAAACTTCAAGTCCACAGTTATTTCTCTCACTGCATTCTACAGAGCTGTTGGGGCTTTCAGTAGGGACATCAATGTCGCTATTAGAGTTTCATACGTTGGATTGAACGTCTTCTGCTTGTTCTCTGGTTACATGCAGACCTATTCCAACATGAAATCGTGGGTTTATAAATGGATTTTCTGGGCGCAGCCGATTACATATTCCCAAGAAAGTGTCATGATAAATCAACTCGTCGGTATGGAATTAGATTGTTCGCCATCGCATTTGATTCCCGGCGTTCCGGGAGCTTCCATCACGAACCAAGGTGAGTGATACATCATAAATATGTGTACATGATCAAGGAAGTAAGCTAACATTGGTCGATTTCCAGTGTGTCTCCTCGCTGGATCTGAGCCTATGTCTGCCACCGTTTCCGGAACCAGATATATCAGAGAGCAGTTCGGATACGAGCCAGACCACCTATGGCGAAACCTTGGTATCATCTGGGCGTATACGGCTTTCTATTTGGTTATCGCCATGATCGGTGTCGAGATTATGTCTTTCGGTACAAAAAGTTCTTCGACAAAGTTCTTTGTGCGCAATTCCAAGTCCAAACCGGAATCAGAGAGCCTCCCAAGCCATATTTCACCCAAAAGGAAATCCCCCGAAACGAAGTCTTGCGAGTCTAGCGACTGCGAGAAACAAGCAAAGGAAGCGGATCTCGAACGTATCGCCACGGCCCACTCTACAGTTCAAAGCAGTGGCTCCGTTTATACTTGGACAAACCTGAATTACACTATTGGTACTGGTGCCTCTGAAAAGCAACTTCTTCACAATGTGAACGGATATGTTCAGCCCGGACGTCTTACCGCTCTCATGGGACCCAGTGGCGCTGGCAAGACAACACTTCTCGACAACCTTGCACACCGCAAACGTGTTGGTGTCACTACTGGGAGATTCCTAATAGATGGGAAACCATTGATGGCGGACTTTGAAAGATCCACTGGTTTTGTTGAACAGCAGGATGTACATGATGGAACGGCAACTGTTAGAGAGGCATTGCAGTTTTCGGCTCTTTTGAGGCAACCCGCCACGGTATCCAAGCAGGAGAAATTCGAATCGGTCGAACAGATTATCAAGTTGCTTGAATTGGAAAACCTTGCAGATGCATTGATCGGTGTACCCGGTGTGGGGTTGTCTGTGGAGGAGAGGAAGCGAGTGACCATCGGTGTGGAGTTAGCTGCCAAACCGGAAACTCTACTCTTCTTGGATGAGCCTACGTATGAACCTCAGCTTGGTTTTGTTTTATTATTTGTTTGAGCGCCAGCTAACTTCCCATAGTTCCGGTCTTGACTCAAATGGCGCACTTTCCATTGTTCGGTTCCTTAGGAAGTTGGCTGATAAATCGGGATTGGCAATTCTGTGCACAATCCACCAGCCTAGTGCTATCTTGTTCCGGGAATTCGACGATGTATTGTTGCTTGCCAGTGGTGGTAAAGAGGTTTACTTTGGTCCTATCGGACAACATGGCTCTGCTGTCATCGAGTACTTTGAACGCAATGGTGCACCTAGGGCTGCTGCTGACGCAAATCCTGCGGAATACATTTTGGATGTAAGTTCTCCTAGCTCCACTGCCGTGAGCTTGTAAATTGAGCAAGTGCATCTAACATTGTTGCAGACAATTCGACAGGCTCCCGGCAAGAAAGAGTGGCCGGATATCTGGAATGAATCGCCGGAGGCTAAGGCAGCCTCGGACGAAATCGAAAGGCTTAACGTTACCAGAGCCATGGCTCCTTCCAACCGTACGGAAAGAACTTTGGAGTATGCTATGCCATTGTCGGCCCAGATTGTTGCGGTGACCAAACGTGTTTGGCTTCATTATTGGAGAGAATCCTCGTATGGATATTCTAAAATGTTTTCCAACCTCTCGATGGCAATTATCACCGGTGTTATGTATGTCTTTCCCTTTCCCTCTGCACTTAAGCCCAATATCATAACGATTTACTTACGTTGTCGTCCAGATTCCTCAACTCTGGGAACACGGTTCTGGAAATGCAGGCCCGGGGTTTTGCCGTCTTTGCAGTCCTGATACTTTCTCCCATGCTCTTGACGGCTATTCAGCCTAAGTTCCTCGAATTCCGAAACCTCTATGAAACTCGCGAGAGAAATAGCAAGATCTATTCCGCCCCGGCTTTCATCACCGCAATGGCAATTGTAGAGATACCGTATGCGCTTTTGGGAACGGTGTTCTTCTATTTACCTTGGTACTACATGATCGGCATGCCATCCCCTTCGAACAGAGCAGGATACGAGTTCCTTTTTCTCATGTCGTATGAAATTTTCCTTCCGCACTTCGCCATGTGGATTGCCGCGATGTGCAAGGATATAACCATCATAAGCGTAGGTGAGTTACAACAATATCCTCATCACGCCGTATTTCTCCGGCACCATACACACCCAGCTGCTCGATATATATTACAGGGCTGACATGCAGGTGCTTGCAGTCAACCCCTTCATCTTCGCTATCACAAATGGCTTCACAGGTATCCTCGTAACGTATAGTTCGCTTCCGCACTTCTACAGCTCCTGGGTATATTGGACGAACCCCCTCACATGGTTGTGTCGAGGGCTTATCGGAAACATTATGCACGGACTTGAGGTTGAATGCGGTGAAAACGAGTTCGTCACGTTCCAGCCACCTGAGGGACAGACTTGCGGAGAGTACGCTGGGGAATGGATTTCCACGGCGTTTGGAAAGATTGTCAATTTGAACGACACGAGCGACTGCAGATATTGCCAGTTTAAGAGCGGTGATGAGTATTTGACGACAGTTAATATAGAGTAAGCTATTCACTCCACCTGGCCCCCCCCCCCTTTTTTTTTTTTTTTTTTTTTTTTTTTCTCTCCTC
>JABYPW010001881.1:0-13233 GCA_016880775.1 Phymatotrichopsis omnivora | reverse complement strand
CCCCTATACTAGCGACCTTTTGTGAAAAGACTCCTATACCAGCGATTTTTTGTGTAATGGCAAAAGGCTCCCATACCATTTTTCTTGAGCGAGAAAAAATTTGGCATCACATCTTAAAAAAATAAAAAAAAAAAAAGTCAATCGTCCACATTATCTTTTATCTTTCGCATCCAAATCCTAGCAATTTGCATCAACAAATATTTCCGAGGCATCTATCAATATTCGCGATTTATTTGTCACACTTACCGAACTCAGAAAGGGAATCGATTATTGGGCTGTTCAAGACAAATCCCCCTACAACGCTCCTTTTCAAGACCATATCCACATCGATTACAGATGTAGCGAAAAACAAGGTGGTAGATACAAAATCACCTCACAATTTTCCGTGAAAACTGACCTTTATAGGGTACCCTTGGAGAGCCTATGCTTCCTTGTCCAGGAACGGCTCGATCAAAGCTAAAATCATTGAGCATGAGCATATCTGTGTAGGTGTCAACCGTGAAACAGTTAATAGTCAATCTTGACTATGTCGTCACTTGCCCGAGCTTCAACATGTAACGAAGGATACTACCACCAAGGATATTGTAGAGGCTATTCAGATACATCATGGCACTGGATTTTCCCTTCTTTTCTTTCTTTCTTTCTTTCTTTCTTTTCCAAGTTCGATGTCATGTAGCTGTGCTTGTAAGCAACAAGGTTTCATCTCAATTTCTCTCTAAACGTGTGCGCTACCTTGTAAGATGCGTGAGAAATTTTTAGCGCTAGCGCATATGGTATCCGAGGGTTTAGGAGTTCATTACCATTCCTTCTTTTCAGATATCTTGCTTGATAACCGGAGGGCATTGGCCATGAATTGCAATCGGCATAAGAAGAAGGTTCAAGTTGAGAAGGACTATAATTACTTGGAATAGAAAATCAAAATATCCGAGGCGAAAAAATCGTATGTACCAGTATGTCCCAATGACATTGCATGATTACCTTACAGAAGAGTTCAGTCACGACAACCGCGTGATTGCTTGTACACAGTACCAAGAACGCACAAAACATATGGAGATAAAATACCAGTGAACTTCTCAATTAAAAAAATAATGCGGGTCCTGATATATAGGAGGCCATATACCTATTGGGAGCCATCATGTTCGAGTCCTACAATCTTGCTACAAATTTCCGTAATTGGAGAATTTGAACCACCCAGGGGTTAATCGCATTCATTAGATTATTTATAACTTAAACAACTGCTCTTCACTTTCCACTTCCAAAGCATTGGTATATTCAACATAGCCTTCGTGGCTGCCATGTAAAGTCCGTCCAACTTTTCGTTTGGGGATTTTCCCTTGTGCTAGGTCATTCACCTACACCATCTTCATCACATCTATAATATGGCCACTCATTGTCCATGTAAAACTTCTCCAAAAAGGTAACAGGAACAAGAATGAGCCAGTAGAAGCCAAATGTGCCTGAAGGTGAAATGATCTCTTCAAGGGTTTGTAGATAGTGCCAGCCTTCTTATTCCCTCTTGCTGATCTTTAATTTCATTCATAGGATAAAAAGCTCAAGGCTAATGTACAGATTTAATTTGAATGCATAGAGCTACTTAAAGAACTTTCAGGGAGCTCTGCATAGCTGGTCACCTCTCTTAATAGTCATATACATAAATGTTGGCTCATGTAGATTGTCCTTCAGAGTTAGATCATCAAATTTAAAATCTAGATATATAATAGTAGGTGACCAAAAATTAATTAATTGAACTAACAATCTGTAATCCTGTATACTATTAACCCCTTTAGACAACATGTATTGAAATTAGAGTATTAAATATTCAAGAGTCAAGGTCCTAAAAACTATAAAGGTTGTCTACATATTACTTAGCAAAAGGTACTAGCATCTCAGGAAATGAAACTAGATGTATTCAAATTTAGAAATACAAGAAACTTCTAGAAGAATGATTACAGGTACCTAAGGTCTATGTTATAAGGAATCAATTACAAATATTTTATTAATATCTAGTAGTATATTCACTTTCCAAAATTATTATAGTATATATATATGAGATATTCTTAGAGAATTACATAAATAGCTGAAAAAAGATATAGCAGAGTCTTAATAGTTATTATAGAGACTATTAGAAGAGGTAGAGAAGAGATAGTCAATATTGGTATGATAGGGCAGGGTTTAGAGGATAATAGAAAGTATCTAATAGTAAAGAGAAAATATAAAGGAAGAAAACTAATTACATCTAACATTTAATATTACCAAGTATAAGGTAGGGCTTCTCTAGTTAGAGGGCTCTAGAGAATTAAGTCTTTCTTTTAAATATTATGTACTACACTAAGCCTATATATTAAGAGTGAGTGATACATTATATTTACAGGGAGAGATGTACCTCAAATAGAGGATAATTAATTGAGATTAGTATAGTATACAAATACTATTTATACTATAAATTATATTGTAAATAGAATCAAAAACAAGTTAAAAATACCTATAATTCTATATATATTAACCTTTCCCTCCCTTACTCCTAATCCTTAAGCAGTTTAAGGTGATATACAAAGATTTCTATAGCAATTATAAGTACTGTCTAAGACAAAGTCAACAAGGCTATTATCTCTAAAAAAGCTACTTCTATATACTAAATCTAATCTATCTATAAGGCTAGCCCCTATAATATTTTCCTCACTATCATGTAAAACACTACTACCTAATAAGTACTTACCTATAAAGTAGCTATTAAGGAACCTATTAGGAAGTTCTTTCCTAATACCACTGGCATATACCATAATTTCCTTTTTAAGGAGTATATCATACACCATATACTAACCCAAGCCCCTAGTATCTCTGATTTCGAGCACATATCTAAGATCTGAGGGGAGATTAAGATATTTAAATACCTTCTATAGTTCCCTCAGTTCACTATGTATAGATAGGGTATTACACTTAATTAAGAGTATCTCATATAGTCATATAATACAGGAGTGAACTCGATAAGTTCTGTCAGGGTAACCCTTCATATAGCCTGAGATATATAAATATAGAGTCATATGCATATAAACCCCCTCCTAGCTTACTTCTAAGGATATGTTTGCTAGCAAGAAAGCCTTATCTATTATTGTTACTATCATTGTTAATAATAACTACTACTAAATGTCAAAGGGTCTTATGATCCTAAATAAGAACTATAAAACTGAATAATATATTACTTTCAATAACTCTACTTAGTACCCCTATTATAACTAATGTAGTCACTATGAACTCTACTATACTTGATAGCCTACTTACTAGTACTACACTAGAAAACAGCTTCTGACTAAATACACTTATAGTAACCCTAATTACAAGGTCAAAGGATGATAATACAAGTAAACTATCCTTAAATTCATCAACTACAAAAACTGTTATACTGCTAATTACCTATAATACTTAACTTACATTATTACTATAACTAAAGATAATAAGCTAGTTGACTAGGCTACATAAGAAGAGGAAATAAAGTCATAGTTCCTATCCTCTTCTCTATACTTCTTTGCTTCTATTATATAGGAGGACTATAGTTAGTATCTAGTGTATACTTTTGTAATATAAATCACTTTTCCCTCTTACTGTATACTTAGTACTCTCTCTTTTCCCTATTTCTTTTTCTAGGTGATATAAGGTTTACCTCCTTATAGTAAAAAGGTAGGGTCCTGGTGCTCTTCCTATTTCTTTTAATTTCTATCAGGCTTATTCCTTCCCCTTATATATGATTTATATTATTTTATTTTTCTGCTATTATTTCTTAACCCTTTAACCTCTCTTTACTCTTTTACTACTATACTATGTTTTTTTATTACTCTTTTTACTTCTATGGTAGGGGTTATATTAGGGACATTTATAGTTAATATAGGTTTTGTCATGCCATATCTAAAGAGGATGTATGTAGAGCTTATACCTAGAAATTAAGGCAATATAATTTAAACAAAAAAAAAACCAAAAAAAAAACCTTTATACCTTCACACTACCCTCTATATTCTAATAGTTCTTAGCTTTTAGTATCTCTACCCTCAATATTATTATGATAATATTGCAATACTATTAGTCCTCCTATTCCCCCTCCTCCTACTATTCTACTAGAAGTAAGGGAATAAGTATCTTCTATTATCTAAATGACTAAAGATTGCTTAGCCTCCCCTCCCTTGCAAGTTATAAGGGATTCTCTCCCTAAGTTCTATATAGCAAAAGGAAACTACTATGAGCTATTCATGGTCTCTACCCTATTAAAATTATTTTTAGAGACCTTACTATCTATTATTCACTCTATAGATAATATTGAAGGGTTAATTGCTATACTTACTAAAGGTTAACAAACTATCAAAGCCTGCTTTAATGAACTTAAAGTGCTTACTATCTACAGTACACTAGCTAAAGTATAAGCTATAGTAGCCCCTACCAAAATTGACCTTACTCTATCTAAATCTATTATAAACCTATAGTTAGAAATATCTAAAACTACTAAGGTAGTGAAGAAGACCTCCTCCTCACTAATATCCCTACCTATTGTGCTACCTATACCTCCCCCTACTACATATAATACCTAGGCTTATAGTAGTTAAGAAAAGTAGAGGCAAAGTCAAAGCTATACTAGCTACTTCTACTATTCCTCTTATGGCTAACTATCTCTATAAGTAAGAGTGAGAAATCATTATTAATCTTAATAGTAAATCTATATATTTTGTGACAGATCACCATATAAGGAATGTAAAGACTCAGTAAAGATACCTCAGGTACACTTTACAAATGCTACTGAGTAAAGTCAGATATCTTAGCTAAACAAAAGCTCAACTGGAAGGATATCTTTTCTACAAGTTTAGGATGGACTTCTTTTTAGAGAAGAGAGAATGACAAATATATTCTTTAAGGCTCAAAGATGACTCAAAGGTTCTTATAATAGTGAATACAGAGAAGACTAGGAAACTATATGCTCAAGAGGAAAGAAAGAGAGAGAATCTAAGACAACAACATCTATTCCCTATCTAAGTACACCTTATCCTCCAGTGGGGTGCCATGTTACTGACTTAATAGAATCGACTGAGAGAATCCAAGATAAGATATATGTACACTTAAATATAACCCTTTCCACCTGAGATAATAAAGAGATGATAAATGAAATAGAAATATAGAGAACCATTACACATTCTAGACTATCCTTTAATTCCTAATCGCCAAAGCCTACAGAAGAGTTTAGAAGGACAGGACACAATTAGTACTTGATTTGACTATGATCACCTAACAATTATACAGGCCTCACTCCTATTTAGTTCTAGTCTCTTACGATATGAGGCTAATTGCCTGATCATGACCTTATAACTGATTAAGCCAATGTTGTATCATACTGATATCTGATCATGTAGTAACTATAGGGCTGACTTCCTGTACTTAGTTAATGTGACAGATCACCCTATATGGTTCATATAAGTCTCAGTAAGGATACCTCAGGCATGCTTCACAAACACTACTAAGTAAACTCAGATATCTCAGCTAAATGAAAGCTCAACTGGAAGATATCATTCCTATGATGAACAGGGTACACTTCAAGTTTAGAAGATGAGAAAGACAAATATATTCTTTAAGGCTCGAAGATAACTCTAAGGCTTTCACAATGGTGATCGCAGAGAAGACAAGAAGCTATGTGCTAAAGAAGGAAGGAAGGGAACAACACAAGATAAGAACACCTGTGCGCATATATATCCCATCCTTCACCTAAGCTAACAAAGAGATGATAAAGGAAATAGAATCTCAAAGAAATAAAACCTGTTCTAGACCATCTCCTGATTCCTAATCGATAAAACCTGTAGAAGAGTCCAGAAAGGACAGGATGCGATTAGTACTTGATTTGACTATGATCGCCTATCATGCTCTTGGGCCTCACTCCCGATTCATGATAGTCTCTCGCAATACGAGTCTGATCGCCCGATCATGACCTTATGGCTAACTAGGCCAATGTTGCATCATGCCATTAGCCGATCATGTGGTAACTGTGGGGCTAACTTCCTGCACCTAGTCAGGGCTAACAGTAAAGCCACACTATGCCATGCCATACTATAAGGTCATGTGATAGAGGATCGACTCCAGAGCGCTTAACACAATCGTGAAGGATAGAGATGACAATACCCACATGTTTACATTCTAAAGTGAACTTCTATTATAGCGTAGGGCTAAGGTACCAATGACATGACCACTACCAGTGTTCATAACATATTTAACCCTATCATTATATATAATAAGGTTAATAAAGCCTTAGTCAATAAGAAAGTACCCTCTACCTACTACATTGAATCTATTCATAGGGTAGGCTCCTACAATATCTTCCTCTCAGTTTTAGAGAATACTACTACCTAACAAGTACTTATACGTAAGCTAAATGTAGAAGAAGCTATCTATAAGTACTTCCCCTCTACTACTATTCTCTACTAGAACTTCCTCTAAAAGATATATATTATACATAATATGCCTATCCCCACTAATAGTGTCTCTGAGTTTAACCATATATCTACCCTCTAGAAGGAAATTGAGATGTTTTAGCATAGACTCCTCCTTGCATAAACCCCCTACTAGCTTACTTCAAAGGATAAGCTTGCAGGTAATAAAGCCTCCTCTATAGTTATTACTGTCATTATCAATAATAACTATTACTACATCTCTAACAGCCTTGTTATTGTTAATAAGAATCACAAGACTAAACTCTATATTACCTTTTCCTATACTAACTAGTGTTCTCAATATTGCTAACCTAGCCACCACTAGCTCAAGTGTACCTAGCCTCTATAATACTATCTCTACCCTAGCTTTATATAATATTTAAGTATTCCTACAGTGGTAAAGAATGTAAGCATAAAGGATAGTAGTGAAACTATATAGTACTTAAGTGTAGTAATTTCTCTGCTAGCTACCTTACCTCTAATCCTCTCTACCCTACTTATTTAAAAGCTTCAGCTAATAATAATAAATAAGTCAAGAACCTATATACTAGAATGGCTAAAGTTATAGAATCTTAGGGTTATCTTCATCTCTATTTACCATATGAAGGGTTACCCTAATAGCACTTAGTAAAGTTCACTCCTATGTTTGAGAATATGTTATATACAGTTAATTTCATGCGATGCCCTATCCATTCATAGTGTATTAAGGGAATATTAAGTCATCTTCATCTCTATTTCTTTCCTACTCATATTTCCCTATCTTTTCTTTACCCCTATATATTTGACTTTGTATTTTCTCTGTCTAGCTTTTTCTTTCTTTTTCTTTCTTAGTTTAGTATTTATCACTTTTTCCTTAATACCTTTTAGTTATTGTAAGGTTCACCTTACTAGAGATAGGAAAGAGGGTCTCTAATTTCTTCTCATAGTTTCTCTAAGTTCTTTGCTTATTTTATATACTATTAGGCTTTTCACTGATCAAATTTTATAAGTCTCTTTTACCCATACTCCTATATCCCTCCATTGATATTTCTTTAGTAGATGGTCTAGTACTATTAGGTAGGTACTAGGTTATACATATACATAGTCTTTTTCATTTTACACTTCCCTCTACAAGGGGACATCTTAACTTCCCTTGATATACTACTATATAGACAGGGTATTTACACTTGATAAGGAGCAAGTACATAGTTGCACATTGTAGGAGTATAAGGTTGTTGTACCTTTATTTACTAAGCACTATTATAGTAACCTCTATATAGCTATCCCTATAAGGGATATCTCTTCCTCCTTTATAGTGAGTATCACTAGATAAGGAGGTTCTTTTAGATATCATATTTAGGGCTGTAAAGAAAATCAAAATAGGAATTTGGATTCCTTTGGTCACTATTGTATAGACAGGGTATGTATACTTAATTAAGAGCAAAGACATAGTCACATACATATGAGTATTAGGATGGACCTTCATCTACTAAGTGCTATCAGGGTAACCTTCATATGGCCAAGAAAATTAAAATAAATTACCCCCTCCCTATATAGGTTATACTTATATAAGAATACTCTAATAGGATTATATTCTTCTAATATCTTGCTAATTTTCTTATAGAGGAGGTTATAGCTAGATATAATAATTCAGACCCAAGACTATAGTTTTGATTTCATATATATTTTATACTACTTTTCTATTTACTTTTATAGAGGAGATGTTTTCTTATTACTGTATATCTTTCAATAGCTATATGAGGATGTTCTTTTTAATGACCCCTTTAAGGTCATAAGAATAAAAATGAATTACCCCCTACCCCTTAAGAAGGGGTATAGTGTAAGTAAACTAAAACAGGAGTACTCTATAGTCTTACACTATAATAGTTGATAGTTAGACTACAAATAGTAGGTTTAATTCCTCCTTTATCTGTTTATAATACTTCTTTATTTGTTTTGGAGGAGATGTATTCTTATTATGCTATAGCTAGTAGAGCTAAAAGTAGATGTTCTCTAGATAGTCACTTATATAACTATAAGAATAACAATAGATTACCCCCCTCCCTTCCTTTACTAGAGTTATAAAGGTACTTGTCATTCATACTACTTATATTACCTTAAAGTTATATATTATCTCTAAATAATATACTGAGACTATATATTACTGATATAACCATATGATCAGGTATTAGTATAAACTCTTTAGACTAGTCACTAGAGATTAATACATTATCTAGGCTTGATTTAAGGTATATCAGTAGAAGATATAGATTAAGTAATATTTATTAGCAAATATCCTTACTAATAATATCTAAAAATATACTAATCCTCTAATGATATTATTATCACCTTCTAAGGAGAGGGAGGGGAAATTTATTATATTTCTTTACAGCCCTATAAGAGGCTATCTAAAAGACCTCTACTTGCAGCTATTGTAGCTATAGCAGAGGGAAAGACATCTATCAAGGATAGTAGTACAAAATGGAAAATATTATCTATATAGATATCCTTAATCCTCCTCACTATTACCATACTAACTACTAAGGAAATAGGAAGGTAGAGATAGGGTAGCTAGGGAAGAAGAAATATAAACAGATATATGACCAGTAGTATAATCTATTAACCTAGTGTGTAAATAAATGTAATCTCATGAAAAACTAAAAGATACAACTAGGAACCTTCTTTCCTATCTCCATTAAGGTAAACCTTATTAACTAGAAGGGATTAAGGGAGAAGTAAAATAGCCTAAACTAAAAAGAAAAGAGAAGAAAATAGATAGAGCAAATATAAAGTCAAATATGTAGGGCAAAGAAGAGAAAGAAATAAACACAAGTAAGGAAAATATAAAGGACTAGTAGAGAGACTCTAAGTTTCTTTCCTCTTAGCTATTCTAATTACCTTCTAAGGAATTAAATATATATATTATAGAATGATTTAAAGAGTTTATATTTGCTTTGTCATTTATTAGATTACTTGCCTATGAAGATTTCTATAAAAAGGGCTTTTTCTTTTATAGTTATTATATCTAGGCCTCTTGCACTCCTTAACCTACCTCCTATATTTAGGGTAGTACCCTGATATTATGCTCCCTCAGTCACTATTATATAGACAAGTTAGGTACAATCAATTAAGAGTAAGGCCATAGTTATAAACATAGGAGTGATACTCACTAAGCGCTGTCAGGGTAACCTTCATATAGCTATTTAGGGTGGTTGTGACAGATCACCCTATATGGTTCATATATGACTCAGTAAAGATACCTCAGGCACGCTTCGCAAACATTACTGAGTAAACTCAGATATCTTGGCTAAACGAAAGCTCAACTGGAAGATATCTTTCCTATGACAAATGGGTAGACTTCTAAGTTGTAGAAGAGGAGAAAGATGAATATATTCTTTAAGGCTCGAAGATAACTCAAGGCTTTCACAATGGTGATCGCAGAGAAGATAGGAAGCTATGTGCTAAAGAAGGAAGGAAAGAAAGAGAAGAGAACAAGAACAACCGCGCACTTATAAACCTTTCCTTTACCTGAGCTGATAAAGAGATAATAAATGAAATGGAAACACAAAGAACCCTTTCACGTTCTAGACCATCCCTTGATTCCTAATCGCTGAAGCCTGTAGAAAAGTCCAGAAAGGATAGGACGTGATTAGTACTTAATTTGACTATGATCATCTATCACCCTCTTAGGCCTCACTCCCGATTTGTGATAGTCTCTCGCAATATGAGTCCGATCGCCCGATCATGACCTCATAGCTGACTAGGCCAATGTCGTATCATGCTGATAGCTGATCATGTAGTAACTGTAGGGCTAACTTCCTACGCCTAGTCAGGGCTCATGGTAAAGCCACACTATACCAAGCTATGCTACAAGGTTATATAACAGAGGATCGTCTCCAGAGCGCTTAACACAATGGTGAAGGGTAGAGTTAGCATACTCACATGTTGACAATCTAAGTGTAACCTCTATTATAGCACATCGTCCAGGTACCTTGATGCTGACCACTACCGGTGTTCATAACAGTGGTACCTTAACATTAACCTTTTTATGATAGTTTTTGAGACCTTATATCATAGTACCTCTAAGTTATACTCTTTTGTTCTTAAAGACCTCCTAGCCTAGGGCTGTATTCAACTTGCCATTTTGATCACTTATGGTATAGATAGGGCATTTGTACTTAATGAGGAGTAAGGACATAGTCATACATTGTAGGAGTATCAGGTATGTACCTTTATTCACTACTCCTAGCCTAGAGCCCATAATACACTATTTTCTACTTAAACCCTCTAATATAAGCTAGTTAAGTAAACAATATTTTAGCCCTTAGATAGAGGTTAGTATATATCATACAAACTATATTTGCAAAAGATAATACTTTGAGAAACAAATCTTATATAATCACAATACACTAGCATCTCTCTATTCACAATAGGTACCTGACCATGAAACTTTATATAGTCACCAACTATGAGCCTTATCTACCCCTCAGTTAAGTAAATATAGTATTATAAACAGATTGTATAGCGTAATAGGTTATCCTATATAGTAGGAGGGTAGTCACCTTAATAGGTTGAGAGTCTCTAGTACTACTCACCTTATCCTATACTATAGCCTATACTGTATAGGTGATGATGATGATGATGATGATTTCAATTCTTCCCTATTTCAGTTTTATATCTTTCTCCACAGTAGGGTACATATATCATTCTTGTCAGACAAGAGATATCTATGCCTATACTAGATACGTTAATGATGATAATGATGATGATATCACCTTTTCCCTTAGTACACTATAGGATTTTGATTTCCTATTGGTCACTATTATATAGACAGGGTGTGTACATTTAATTAAGAGTGATGACATAGTCATATACATAGGACTCAGTACACTATACTATAGTAGGGTATATATATCCTTTAATTTAGATAAGAGCTAACTATTATATATGAGCATCAGGAAGTACTTTCATATTCTTAGTCATCACTCCCTATTTAGGCAAGTATTAGGGAAAACTCGATTATGCTATAAAACCCTGACCGACTAGAAATAGTAGTTTTTTTAGGAGTAGTACAAGTAGGATTTGAACTTATGACACTGTATATTACTATACAATGACTTCTAGGACAGCTATACCACTAGACCATCCTTGCCCCCCTATACTATATAGGTTGATAATGATGATAATGATTTCAATTTTTCCCTTTTCAGTTTTATATTTTCCTACTAACTAGGGTACATACATCATTATATTGGATAAGAGCTAAGTACATAAGATAGATGAATAAAAGAGTGATAAAAGGAAATCCTCTACTATATACATATATTTCCTTTCTCCAGCAAATGTTGTTGATATCTATTACTCACTGGTTTCAGTTAGGGTAGGTTAGTTAGCTAAGTGACCATTAGTGAGATAATTAGTTTTTATAGTCACCTCTTACTTATAAAGCTTTAGGTTCAGCTATTGTTTGTCATTTTTAGCTGAGACAGGTATATAGGCCTTCAGATAATTATACACCTATACTGTATAGGGGATATATCCTCTTAATACCCTGATGACCCCTAATTCTTTAGAGTTCTATTCTTAGAGTTCTTAGGAGGGATGTTTAGGCCCCTAGAATACTCCCTAAAAATTGCCTAAACCTCTTAGCTAAAGTCCCCTTTAGCCAGGAATACCCTGTCTCTAGACAGTTATATAACCTAAAAATGTAGGTCCTAAGACAAGCCCTATAAATTCCTACACAAGATCTACTTACTCTACTACCTGCTTACAATACAGTACTAATCAAAACTTTAAACTATTAGTTAGGCCAATAATAAGTTAAAGCTACAATATAACCCCTAAGTAAGATACAATTACTAACTATCCTATGAAAATGTACCCCTTTCCCTTTGTTCTCATTTTCTTAGGTAGGAATTATTAGGTAATAAGACATACTTTACTTAGCTTTTTTTTTCAGCCCTTAGGCCTTTTCCTTTTCTAAATTTTTTCCTTTTCTTTTCTTCTTGCACTATAGGTAAAATACTATAATCATAGATAACATGTAGATAACCCTTGGTTTAGTCAACAGTATTTGTAGAGGTTCTATAAAGTAGATAGTCTTACTTAGCTAGAATTAAAGTGAATGAAGGTATACACCTGATGCTCCTATAATGTGTGACTATGTCCTTGCTCCTAATCAAGTAAAAATACCCTATCCATATTGTAAGTGATCAAAATAGGAAGTTCAATGCAGCTTACCTAGAATTGAAATGAATAATCATCATCATCATATAGTTATTATATCTTCTATTCCCTCTTCTTTAGCTATCAAGCTAGTCTTAATCCTTAAGAATATATTTTGATATTCTCTAATAAGACTTTAACTCTTTAACACTATCTGATTTTACTTAGTAATACTATTCTAGTTGAGTAGTACTTAAAGTTTACCAAAGCTTAATATCCTACCAAGTTACCTTATAATAGTAGTAATACTTTTACTAACTCTATCTCTTTAAAAGTCTATACTTTTAGTATTTTAGCTACAGTATAGAGCAACTCTTATTTTTTTTTATTTACTTTATATCAATTATTTCTAGTTAAACCTCTGCATATAACCTCTATGGTTATGGTATAAAGTAGAGTAATTGTTATACATAGTGTTATACTATATAAGAAGGTAAAATTAGGAAATACTTGTACACGATATAGTTTAGTAGAAAGAGAAGAAGCAGCTATTATTGAGGTAGATACACTTGTGGGTGTATAGAACTAGGCATGATAACTATAGCATAAAAAAAAAAAAAAAAAAAAAAAAAAA
>JABYPW010001880.1:0-13235 GCA_016880775.1 Phymatotrichopsis omnivora | reverse complement strand
CGTAAAAAAAAAAAAAAAAAAAAAAAAAAGAATATTTCTGGGATTCAGTGAGAGGACTACAATACCACAACACTTTCGCCGTCAAAGCAGGCACCGGTTCGCTAGCCCGTGCGGGAACATATGAATTACAAACTCACCCAACCATCATTGAGCATCAATCCAACTGACCAAGCAGGCTAGGCATAGGCGTTCCAAGTGCTAAAATGTCAACTAGCCTTAAGCTTTGCAAGTTCTTGCAGCTTTTATTGTCCAGCTCAATAAAACTCGGCAAAATTATAAGTACCGGTACAGGGTTAGGGTTAGAGAAGCGTCTCCGCATCATCGGGGATAACTCTGTTAGCAAACTTTCCTTTCGTTAATCAAGCCGGTGTAGCAATACATGGCGTTATGCGACCGTCCAATCGGACACGACCGGAATACCTAAGATGTGGGGATAAAATTATTAATTTCTTGCTTAAAACTCAATAAAAAAGTAAGTTACAAATGATAAAAAAAAGACCCTCTACAAGACCTTCCATACCAATCATAAGTTTTCTTGCACCTTTCTTCGCACAATTAGGCTATGTGAGCCTCAAATTTCATCAAAAAAAAATAAAAAAAAATAAAAAAAAAATGTTAATAGACTAGAAAAGCAGCGCTCTCATATTTCATCCTCTTAGAGTGTTACGAAATATGCAGTGATTAATTGATAAGCTATTTATTGGTTAGTGCACGTAGATATATCGGAATGCATCCAAACGTGGAGAGAAATTGGGGTATGACATAGATCAAGCGGGTTCTTGGCACCTTCAGCTTCCTCTCTTGCTCTCCGCATCCAGAGTACAAGAATATATTTCGCGTAAAACCCCACATTTACGTAAATTTCATAGGAAAATCACCAAGCAATATAGGAAAAGTACGACGTCAAACGCTTGAGCAGAGCAGTGAAGCACGAATCCAGAAAGCTTTAGCAGCTGTGCGTACAGGTCAGGGGCCCTCCATTTGAGAAGTAGCAGAGACATATGGGATTCCAAAAACCACACTATATGATCGCTATAACATTGAAACTGTTACGAGACAAAAAGCAAATGCACAATGGCAACTTCTCTTTTCCACACAAAAAAGTGCAATTGTTAGTTAGATTCAGAAGTCATATGATCGGGGTTTTCCACCATGGTTGGATTTAGTATATGGTATGGTGGAAAAGCTTGCTAGGCAACATTTTAGCGAATGAAGGTACATACCTGACGCTCCTACAATATGTGACTATGTCCTTGCTCCTCATCGAGTATAAACGCCCCATCCACATTGCAAGTGATCGAAATGGGAAGTTAATTGCAGCTTGCTAGGCAACAGCTAGGGAAGCAATGGATGACTAGCTTCCTAAATCCCTATCTAGAATTATTAGCAAAATTTAGTGAAAGGTTAAGTAGTCAGCATACGATTACCAGCAGTTTTGTCTCTTATCCAGCATTCCAAATGTCCTTTGCAACCCTCTTTTATTAATTTTTCGGCAAAAGACCTGGAAATGAAGTTCTCCGCTGCACCGTCATCTTTTAGTATATACATGCAAGCTGCTTGTAGACCTCTTTTGCCGCTAGAGTCATTAAATCATCGGGCTTGGCTCTCAAAGCGTAAAAGGTCCGAAGAAGATTAGAATTCGGTATTTGATAAATACATGTCCTTAAATGCCTTGTGAACCCTTGCCTCCCATTTTATTTTTCTGGTCTTTTTTCCATTTTTCTAGCACGATTAGAGGTCGGTAGCGGTGTAGACGCAGCTACTACACCACCGCCTAGTTTTCCGACTCCTGATTAGCTGCAGGAGAAGCCGATGCTCCGGAGATCGTCATTTCGGCGCGATTAACAGTTTCGGTATTTGTAGCAGTCGCAGTACGTAGTTTGGGGCAGAAGCGTTGAAAAAATGACCGTGTTGACCGCAATTGAAGCATGGGGACCGAGTGAGATTACGTGAGGCGGGCTGTGGATGCAGCGTTTACGAACAGTGTGCTGAGGGAAGCTCACTGGCAAGAAGCAATTAAGATAAAATATCTACTTCCGCCATGTTATCGCGTTTCTTCTACGAAGTGAAGAACAAGATATTTACCCTATAATTAGAAAAACAGTCGGTGATTCCCTTACATCCCGTTTCCTCCTTACTCCAAAGGCCTCCTCCCCTGGCTTACCCCACCAGTTCCGTCTGCGCAAACGCAAAATCCGCCGGCTCCAAAATTGGTAGCCCATTTCCAGTGGCGTACACGCCCCAAAAGGCGCCTGTAAACAGCTGCCACCCCGGTAGATACGCCTGCAACCACCTACTCTCGACCTCGGCCACCCATTGCACCATCCCCTTCTTCTCTTCATTATCTTTGCCCCAAAGCGAATATCCAAGCAAATACCTTTCCCGCTCGGCTTTAATAAACAGTCTCACGGCGCCAGATTCCGGAACAGGATGATAGGTGGTATTGAGAGCCGCGTCAGTTCCAGACCGGATCTTTGTCACGATAGAGCGATTGTTGGTGGTGGGGTGCACGGTAAGGGCTATTTCGTTGTGGTAATGGATGGACAAGAATATACTGACCCCCGCTTCGTGTCGTGTTGAGTTGGGTTGGAAGTCGAGCTGGTTTTCTTTAGTTGTATGTACCTAAGAGATGTTGTGTGAAAGGACAAAGATTACTTCCGTGCTCCATATCATCTCCAGGTCTTCCTGCTTCCTGAACAATCCTGCAGGAGTTTCCCGATCGCCGAGAGTATATACATTTCCCCTCAGCCTCAACCAACCCGACCTTTCCTCGAGACCCCAGAATCTCTTATATGGTGTCCTGGCCGTATACCACCCCCGATCCGCAAATCTGCCTTCAAACTCATCTCTCCACTTCTTTGGTCTGGGGAGATCATAGAGTCCCGGCATATCGAAGTTAATCGGGTTATTATCGTTCACGACCGGCCACCCATCCACCCACTTCACGGGAGCCAGGAACGTTTCCCGACCCAGCTGCGGTGTCCCCGTCACATTCTGGGGATTCTGGGGGCGAGTTGCGAGAAAAACAATATACCATTCCCCCTCCGGGTTCTCTACGAAATCTCCATGTCCAGTTGCGAGGATGGGTAGTGACATATTTTGGCCGTTGTAGAGGATGGGATTGCTGGGGTTCTCTTCCCAGGGTCCGTCCAGGGATTTTGCACGTTTAATCATGGAGCGGTGGCCAGGTCCCGTTCCAGCTTCAGCGGTAAGGAGGTAATAATAGGAGTCTTTTTTGAATAAATGACATCCCTCGGCCAGTCTGGGAGCGTCCAGGGGAAGTGTGCTCACGTGAAATAGCTGAGATTCTGTGAGGGAGTTCCCAGTGGTAGGGTCTATCTCCGTTAGCCAGATGACGAGGTAGCCACTATCCTTATACGCGAATTGAGATCCCATGGTGGTTGTGAGATAAGTGCGGCCATCGTCGTCGAAGAAAAGGTCAGGATCGAAACCCCATCTGTGGGTATTAGTATTAATGCTGCCGGTAGCGAAGGAAAGGCGAGTAATGATATACTGATCAACATAAACAGGATCCGACCAAGAACCCTCATCAAAGATATCCGTAGTCGTAACATAAAACGACCTTGGCGTTCTCGTGACCTGTATCAAACCACCATCACCATCGACAATTCTCTCCCTCTTCTTCCTCCCTTTGCGTAAAAATCAAACCTACATTCTATCCTCTCTCTCTCTCTCTCGTCAGCTATTCCCAATTCATCCAAAGCACTATAAGCGACTGTAGCCATAACAAAAACTCACATCTGGTGGATTAATAATGTCGAACCAGGTAGTAATCAAATACCATTTCTCTTCAGCTTCCCTATATCTCAATGTGGGCGCAAAGATCCCGCCGCTCGGCGCTGTGCCTCTCATATTCAGCTGCGACGGACGGTTCAGAGCATGGCCTATTAACTCCCATTTGATGCTGTTCTCAATTAATATGCATATCCTCTTTTTATTCGGGGGGGGGGGGTCAGTAAGGAAAAAAGTGGAGGGGAAGGAGAGACAGGTCTCGAGAATGATATATCGGCACCCCAGGAAACCATTCAAATGTCGACGTTGCAAGGAAGTAGTCGGAGCCTAAACGCTGGATTGTAGGATCGGGATTGAAACCAGGAATTATGGGGTTCTGAAAGGCGGTTGTGAAGCCTACTCTTCTGTAAGCTGTATTTACATTTCAAATTATCCTACACATGTCAAAGGCCTACCAATACCAGTGAAAAACGTGGAAACAATGCTCCCGATTCTCATTTCCGCAATTGGCCTCTGCAGCAGTCGATCTGCAGTCACGCTGTTGAGCCGGACGCGAAAAGTGGATGGAAAGAAAGAGAATAGCTTGTATTCTATAACACGAAGACAAAGATGGCTAAGGAACAAAGAAGGGGGGGGGCCCGTATGGGCGAACGCCCGCGATACATATACCGGCGAGCGGAAAATCGAGTGAGAAACTATGAAGCGCGACGGCTAAAACTAGAATGCCCTGCGGATAATGGCGCAATCCCGAAATCCCATATTAACAGAAAAGTAAGAAAGGAAGGTAAAAAAACCGGAAAACAGGAACAAAAAACGCTTATGCATGTTTATGCTAACACACGCATTGTTGGCTCGGTTTTTTTTTTTTTTTTTTTGACTCCAGATTATATTTATTTAGCTACGGCAGGGGAGGTGAACCAGGTCGGTTAAGCCCATTACACGCATTGTTGGCTCGGGGTGCAGGGGTGGATTTATACTACTCGAGCAGGGATACGAGGGTCTAGAGAACAGTATCACGGAGTAAATAGTAGAGGTACGATTGTATGAACTAGGAATGGGAATTGACGCTAAGACATACGAGACCGCTAATGTTAATTTAGCCGGTGGTAGGCGGATGTCCACCTGATATCCCCGCATTTCCAACACACAATTAACGTACTTTTGGTTCAAGCCTGAAAGGAGCGGAAGTAGGAGCAGCATACACATGTCGTGGCAATCAACGCTTCCATCCCATTAGAGGGATCCGGCAACTGAAATTCTGGCAGGCTAAAGTAGGTCTTCTCACCGTGGCCGCCGGCGTAACAGGACTTCTTGAAGTTTTCAAAAAGGTTGATCCGTGTATCTGGCAAGACTTTAGGAGAGCAATTTGCAGGGGATCGCGGGAGACTAGCAGGGAAAAGCTGGTATGCAACCGTATTTTTGCGTCGATTGTGCTCTCGTTTACGCTCCTTCGATCTTAGTTGCTGCCGAAATGGGCGGTTTACTTCGTTTTAGCTTTGTTTACATTTTAACAGGAGACGCTAAGAAATCCTGTTGCTAACTGCATTCAGAAATCCTGTTGCTAACTGTGCATTCAGAAATCCTGTTGCTAACTGTGCATTCAGAAATCCTGCAGGCTCTGGCAAGACTTTTAGCGTACCTAGCCACAATGACCCACCACTTGGCAGCTCGTTGCTATGGAAATAGCCTGCAGGAAAAGTTGCCGGATCCCTCTATTGTATTACTTAGTACATGGCCTGCTCAGAGCTGAGCCGCTTTGCAAGGTGGGGTCGATGCAAGGTTGAGTGTTGGACCGGGAAGTAACCTAGTGACTGACCATGCAGTAGAAACGAAATGAAAAAAGGAAAGATAACGAGTAGCAAAGCCTAGGGATTTAGATAGTCCAGCTCTCTATTTCAGCCCATTTCCGCAAACAAAGAGTTATATTGGTATATTTATCCAGCTCAAACCCTCTACCTTCGCCCTTGCCAAAACACCATTCAGAATTGCATCAAAACTCAGATTTATACCTTCGGAAACCCTCTTTCCCTCTCTACCAGGTGCTCTATCTAAAGACCCATTCTACGCAGACGCACACTTCTCCACAACCTCCTCTGCCCCCTCACCCACCAACCCCTGGATGTAATCCAGCAACGTATCAGCCTCCACCATATCCATCTTACCTAGCGCACTACTCTCGAACACTTGCCCGCCCCACAATATCCTCACAAACCACTTCCCACTATCGCCTCCTTTGCCCGAATACAGCTCAGTAACCAACTCAGACCCCAATCCTGGCCACACCATCACAGCTATCTGCAACGCGCCCAGCAGCGGCGCAAGAGATGAATCATGGGCTATGTTATGTCTATAGATCGGCTTCGAAGAATATGAGTCCGTAGTGGTGTTGGAGGGAGAAATGAAAGCGAGGAGATGAGACCGAAGTTCGTGGAGGTAGAGGCCGTACCTGGTCCAGGAGTATTCGAGGGATTGTGGAACATCACGGAAAATGTAGGAATATTCGTATTGTCCCAGTCTAAAAACCGTTTCTGCGTCTGGGAGCTCGACACATTTGCTTGGATCCGTGACTGAGCAGGGTAGTTTGAACCCGTGACATAGTCGGGACGAGAGGTTATCAAAGTAGTGGTCCCACCATCTCCAATCCATTAGCTGCGAAAAAAAGACTATAAGAAGGGGGTACTACGAATGCCAAGCGCTCGAAGAAATATCCACCCCTGAGATTCCATCAAGCTTTTCAAAAAGTTGCTTACTCTCGTCAAGATGCTTCGTCCAGTTTGTATTCGTGTCCGTATACCCGGTCCGAATCGTAGCTGCATATGAACAAGGGTATCCAGGGCGAAGCGAATCGATGGAATCGTACTGTTGCAGTACAGGAACATTTTCCGCATCTGGGTACATCCCTTTTATGAGTGCGCCGGCTACTTGCGAGGTAATCATATTACTTGTTGCTCTGAAGACCGTTTTATTCGCGTCGTAGTGCCACGGGATGAAGTTGAGGATTTTTCCGTAGACAGAGTAGAGATCCTACGCATTTTTTTTTTTTTAATTTCGTTTTAGTGAATTGGATTTGGTGAGGGTAAGGGAAATAGACCATTCCATGCTGGTAGGAATCCGATAACCCCCCCGATGTTATCTGAGGGAATTGACAGGTTCCCTGAAACCCCGACTTCTTCAGCGGATTCAACGGGTCTTGGTAAACATCCCACTAGGTATTACTCTCATCGTCAGTGCTACCACTTGTACCTGAGCTTCTGGAACATACATAAACCCTCGCGGCCTCGACCTCATCCCCCCGACCGTAGTAAAACAGTTTCGAGTCTCCGCAATCCCAAGAGCGATCCTCGACCGGAAAAGTATTATCCGCGTAGGGAGTTCGTTTATGATGTCGCTGTATAACCTCGACATACTCCAGCTTATACCGGGCTCTGTCAGGGACTACGTATTCCCTTTCGCGGATATGAGGCATGTTGCAGTAGTTGTAGATGCCATAGATGTCGTCCGGGATGATGGACGAATTGTAGATCCCGTTGGTGCCCGAACCATCGATGACAAAAGCGAGGTCGTTGACATTCGTCGCTGTTGGGGGTGACCACGATTGAGCCGCGGTGAAGGGTAGGAGAGAGAGCAGGGTGAACTGGCGCGCCATGGTGGAGGATGGGGGAAAGGGATGCGGTGGATGCGGATTCTGAAAGACATCGAGGAAATTGGAATCATGCGGAAATTTATTTATTGATGCAGGTCTGGAGGAGGTCTCGGAGGAAAAGCTCGAGAGGGAAGGCTCCGCTTCCACAGGAGAATGGCGGAAGCGAGAGATGTGGCTGGGCGCTGAAGGTGATTGGTTACGGAGATGTTTGGTTACGAGGCGATGGAATAGATTTCGTTAGGGCGAGATGGCTTTCGAAGCTGGAATTATTGAACGTGTTGTAGTTGGGAGACGGAATGCCGGAGTTGGTTATGTCCGAGTCCAAGGTTCGAATTTGGTGATCATCATGGAATCTCACTCGCGCTGCTTTAGTAAGACTGATCATGTGGGGCGTCTACTAGTAAGATGTCCACAAACAAGCCACGTCAATATAAACCACCATCTCCCAAGACAAGATACTGACGCATTCCCTAAAATAAACTAAAAAAAAAAAAAAAAATATTCAAACGTCTCAACACTCCAAATCCACGCCAATACTGCATCTCAAAGTCTCCTTCCCCCCCAAAAAAGAACCATCAAGTCCGTGCATATTTTCCGACCCTACCCACCCCATCCACGTCTACTCGGCCTACATCCTTATCAGCTCTTCATACAAACCTCCCCAACCTCATCCATAACTTCACGAACTCAGCGCATCATATCTCATCACTCGTTCTCACAGTCCGTCCGCCAACTTCTCCTGATCTAGCTTTTCCACCTCTCTTATTCCTCCTATCAACATCCCACATTCTGCACATTAGCACCTAAAGTGCACCAGCTAATCTCGTAGCCGTCATTTAAATAAAAGCCAGCCAGCCAGACTGACCCTGAAGCTATAGAAGAGACGAGTCACGTGAGTGTGCGTGTAAAAATATCTACCAGAGCAACGCCATGCGTCCACCCAAAAAGTATGTATCGCTAGTAGCGTTTCTCAATTCACAAATAGAGGGGAAGAGGGGAAATGGGAACGGATGACCGCCACGGGTATCGAGGTCCGGGAAATTGGTGTGGGGTAGGAAGCGGCAAGTACTCGAAAATCTTGCTAAAAAAAAAAAAACGGTTGGAGTGGAGTTTTAAGTGTGTATATACATAAAAAAAAAAAAAAATATGCGGTATACATTCTTCGATTCAAGTATCCGAAAATTCAAGTAATTCCCCATGTAACCCGCAGTCCTAGAAATTCTTGTCCAGCTATTCTCAATCTTTCTGTCGCACAGCGATGACGCTACCGGGGGTGAGGGGGAAAGCGCGTGTTTGTAACGAGCATCGGCTCGTAACTGATGCTCCAGCAAGCGAAAACGATGTACCTAGCGAGAGGGAGAAAACTACTTTGAGAGGAGTTTGTAACTTTACCACCAACTTTTTTACATTACCTACTCGACCAAACAAATCCTCACAAAAGATAAGAAAAGAAAAGAAAAACCGAAAATCCGTGTCCCAAAAACATATAACTCTCTTCCTCTCAAACTCTATACATTTCCTTTCTTCCCCTCAACCTTTTCCTCTCCGTCAATGTCATCAAAACTAACCCAAGCCGCCGCCCAACTCTCATCGAAATCCAGACTAATCATGGGACTCAAATTATCCATAATAGCTGACCCAAAAGCGCTCGAAAACCTCCAATCCGCTACCTTATCCTTCTCCGACTCTCTCAGCATTTCCTCGACTTCAATCGGCAATTCCGTCCCGACCTTCTTCGCCACCTCTCCAAACAACGGTATTCCGATGTTTAGAAACGGCCAGACTTTCGCTATCGCCTGCATATATCCGACCCCGCGGACAATGTCGGCGTTTCGGCTTGGGGAGATCGGGTCGCAGAGCCGGATCACGGTCGCCAAAACGCAGAAGGTGCAGGCCGCTACGGGGATCCCCTGGAAGGTGTAGACTGAGTGGTAGAGTTCGTAGAGAGAGAGGATCTTGTCGGCAGCGGCGCCGCACATCATGCGTGGAGTGTTGAGACCGACTTCGCCAGGGTTGATGTCAAGGAAGGGCCGGAAGAGATAGAGGATCACGGATTGGTAGTACATGCTTTAGAGTCGGTTAGCGGTGTCTGCTTTATATTTTTTATTTTTTATTTTTATTTTATTTTCATGAGCAAATCTGGGAGATATTTGTGTAGGGTACTGACTGCAATACCAACACTGCGGGTGATGAGTTTTTGTTACACTCTCTCATTGATCTCGGTAGTTTGTTGTGCCACGAACTCAGTTTCGCGTGAAGCTTCATCACTTTTCGGGTTGTCACTCGCAGGCTTGGCGCATGGAACAGTTGCAGTAACTCATCGACGATCTCTGATAACGCAGCGTGATATATGAATGTGGATTCGCTGGCCCTGCCTTCACCGGAGCTGGGTCCCAGTTTCTGGGTCGGCGAACCCATAGGAACCGTTCCCTCGGATGGATCGATTGTTGGTTTCGGAGGGAACGGCATGCCTCGTGCCTGAAGTTGCGGCAATCGTCCGAGGCAATGTGAAAATTCGCTAGTCGAGACCGTAAGCTGAAGAGTGCTTTCAACACCGAAAAATATATGTAGGAAGCCTCATACCGATCAATATTATAACTTCCCCAGTATGTTATCCTTTCAATCTCCCTGTATAACAGATCTCCCGTATCTGAATACCCAATCTTGTGAACGTATATTTTTCTGGCAGCAAACGACAAATATGCCCAGCCCCTCTGATCCCTCCCGCAACCGCCTTCTCGGATGCACATTATGTTGAATGCCTGGGCAGTCGTTAGGCGCCCTTCTATGTGCTCATCCCCAGACTCCATTATTCGCCTTGCTTCGGCGAAGAAGTGCTCGCCTTTCGTGGTTGGGTCTGCAGGATTTGCTCGAGCTTTCGGGTTGTCCGAAAATTGGCAACCCACAGACAGCAATGCGTTCAGAAGCAAAGGTGAGCTGTATACACCTGTCCCATGTATCAGGTCGTCAAGGAATACGGATTTTTGAAAGACGGGGAAGTGCACATGGTTCCATTCGAAGTACAGGTACAAAAGCTCCGCGATCAGTTCACCGTCGGTGGTAACATTGGCGGTCCATTGCTTTGCGTAATAGTACGGGTCGTCCGCAGGGGAGCCTGGACGCGGCGGTGGTGTAACAGCTGGTGGTGATCCAGCAGCAGAGGTACGCGAAGAATTGAGCAGGTCGTGTGTTCGTATTGGCTTAAATACAAACATTTCCGACCGAATATCCAATGTCTGCGGCAGAGCCGATGTAGGAGACGTCGCATCGGTTAAAGCTGTTCCTGATATAGATGTTGTATCGATTGAGAATTCTCGCTCGGAGCTTCGGAGACTGTCTCCATCGTCGATAGGAGGTGTGTCGCTGAATGCTGAGTGCAATGACGATTGGTATTGCTCGTAATCTGCGGGTGTACATATATCCATCTCGTTCTGATCTTCCCGAGCCACGAAGCTGTCCGCACTAGGTGAGTCATAGCCACCCAATACTATCCGCTCTATCCGCTGCCGTTCGGTGTAGGGCTCTGGACTGGGTGATTCGTCAAAGATTCTGTTGTCTCTTATCGATTGAGCAATGCTCCGGTAGTCATCCATGGCCCTCAGTCTCTTCACGATCTTTTCCACATCTTTGTCCTCCGACGAGCGTATGGAGCTGAGGATAAAGCTCAAATCTTTGTCCCTCTCGGTGACCTTTTCGAGCCGCCTCTTGAGTTCCTTGTTGCCTCGGCCAACGTCGTTCTCGGTGTTGTAGTCGCAGGATAGATTATGTTTCGTACAGGCAGCACAAGGTAATTGCCCGTCGCACTAATGAATTAACCAAGTAGGAAAATTCAAGGAAAAATTGTCTAAGCCTTACATTCAATAACACTGCGAAGCATCTTTTTCCTCCTCGTTCATTTGGGCCATGCCCGCTCATGACTTCTCATTCAACATGCACGCACCAACGCCCGGACCCGGGAGCGGTGATCACGCCTCAACATCGAACTCGGAGCCATGAGCGAGTATTCGGAACATCCCCCACGCCATCCAAATACACACGGAACATCTATGTGCAGGAATGCGCTTTGGAGGGTGGTTGAATCGGGGCCTCACTCACCTACCTTGCTCTTGCGTTTCCTGCAATTGACACAAGCAATACTGACACAAGTCCTCTTCCCCGCACTGCTCCTGGGTAGGCCGACGAACTTGCTCGAGCCAGCGGCAGATTCGTTGTCACCTGTCAAGGCGGTTTTGGGCAAAAGCGTCCGAGGTGGCATGGCGGATGAGGCTCATACAACGAGACGATAGGCACGAATGAATGAATGAATGTATGTATGTATGTATGTATGTATGTATGTATGTATGTATGTATGTACTTAGTGGGCGAGGCGAAATATATCGAGAGACGGAGTCGGAGCGGAGTGTAATTCGAGCACGCGTTTTCTCCTCTGGGCACCAGTCGCCGGATGGGAGGACGGGAAGGAGTTAATAAGTTATGTATTCAGTGAACTGAGGCTCGTCTTTCGTTTTCCTTCTTAACCGGGTTCCAGGGTCCTTTTCTAGAGCGGGATCTGCAGTTCAGAGCGGGCGTCGGGTGCGCTACCATGAACGATACAAAGAGTACATCGCATGTACAAGCACCACGGCCACGCGACTTGCCGGCCTTCATTTGCGAGGTCTCTCTTGGAAATTTTTATTAACAGTGGAAGCGAGAAGTGGCGCACCAACCAAAGCTAGAAAATTGGAATCACCATCGGATACATCAAGTCAACGATTTCTCGCAAGACACACTGCCGGTCTTCGATCTTTGGCATTCGAGACACGCGAGAGATGTGTGTGTGGGTGCGCCATGAGAGAATCCCCTGCCCCTTGCACAGGCGGATACATGTATGGCGAACAGAGCCGTATGTTACAGTGCGTGTATTGCACGAGTACATGGACGTACATGTAGGGCAGAGCGAAGACTTGGTTAATATCGGATCAAGTCAGACATTACCCAATAAGCAGCCGCTCCTCCAGCCGCCCCCTTTTCCACCGAATAGAATAAAGTAGAATATATGGAATAAAACAAGAAGGAAATACGAAAGCCTCGCGAGCGACGAGAGGCTGCCTTCTCTGCTGTGAATAATGGCGGGTTTTGTTTCCCTATTGCAGCCTCGTCCCGTCGCTATAACTATTGTAGGGTATGCCACCAACAAGCGCAGGCGCAGTCCCATCGCACGGGTTTGCGGTAGCCCTCGTTGTGCGACGTCCAGCGCTTTGCCCCTATGTAACTCCAGACGCAATCTCGGGCCTAAAGTAGAGACACTAAAATATGCCATTATCGCATGACCAGAGAGGATCGACCAACGTCACTCAGAAAGAGACTTTGTTCGAGTACATTGCCTGTATCGAATGTATCTTTGTCTCTACGCTGCCATGCTCTACCCTACTCTGCTCTTGTCCCAGAACAGCTTCTCGAAAGAAGTCTGCTTGTCCCGTGGGTGCTGCATTCGCATCCACCGCGAGATGCAGAAGCGCGACCTTCGAACCTAAAACTTGACTTTCAAGTTCAATAATTATTAGAGTGTGTGTACGTGATGCACATGCACATTAGAGTTGTACATACGAACTTACATACAGATATACTTCGCTTTAGGCCCTGGCCATGTGAGTACATGTACATGTACCCAAACCAATGCAAGGAGTTTCGCATACAGGAAATTCTAACATTGTTCTCTGGGAAGGGAGCACCCCGCTTGTTGCAGCTGTTTCCAGGTCTCTACCGCACATGTAGATCTGGTACCAACCAAATCGCTGTGCTATCATCACTCTCGATACATTGGCAGCTCTACAGCATCTTCCTGGCCACCGCACCCCTC
>JABYPW010001879.1:0-13236 GCA_016880775.1 Phymatotrichopsis omnivora | reverse complement strand
AAAAAAAAAAAAAAAAAAAAAAAAAAATCATTTTGTGTAAACGCCATCTTATAAAAAAAACTACAGCATCCACTTCTTCATCGTTTACATACCGTTTCCATCAGCACTACCGTTTGCTAAGATGCAGGAAAGGGCAAATAAATGCTCAATAACTGAAAACCTAATTTTTTTCGCGTAGAAACATGTCGCCGATTGATTGCGCTGTTTCTCTTTTCCCGCATCTTACGAGCCGCGGACATGACAGCACTTTCCTGCGTCGTGGCAAACTATAAGTGAATGCCTGTGCTATTTTGGGGGTCATTTCTGCTCATTTTCTTTGAGCAAAGCTTTTGAGAACCACTTTTTTCCGTTACAGGATGAAATCACGTGTTCAAGCGCTGCATAGAACCATAAAAATCCGCCCATGCGGACCATCTGTTTGGTATATATATAAACATATAGCAGTTGCGACAATGAATTGCAATGATTGGCTTGGTAATTTCCGGTGTTAGTCAGACTAGGTTATGAGCTGGCAGGTCACTTCAGGCTTTACCTTACATCAGGTAGTTTCTACGGCAATGCTGTATATAAACACTAATAGAGCAGTACTAGCTTTTCGCTAAACCGAGAGTATATAACTGCCAGTGGTGGTGATTGTTGAGCCTTTTACAACAAATTCCAAGCCATTGGCAGGCAATCTACGTAGAAGCTCTCGTCGAATTTGCTACCGATTCTTTCGGTTGCACTTCAACGGTATCATGACAGCGTTTACAAAACTTGGAAGGGAAATAACCAATGGTAAGAAAGTGGATCTCGGAGGTGGAAGTGCACCACCTATATTTCAATGTCTCTGAATTGATATCAGTTAGTTCTTTTATTCCTTAGAGGTTGTATCTTCTTTAAGAACTTTTATACATCGGGTGTTGAGGGACTGCGCTTCCCTGAGGAATAACACTTCCTTTTGCCTTGCTATCTCAAGAACTTGAGAAAATTTTATCCTTGGAAGTTCCACTATTCCTTATAAGACCATGCAGAGCATTTACTCTGCATCTATCTAAGGTGGATTCCTAATCCCCAACCCACCTACTCCTAATCCCTACAGGCTACCATCACCCATCTTTGGTTCAATAATATAGATTTCTTGAGATTTTAATAGGTTTGAAAATGAAGCTCTAAAGGTTTAGCCTCAAGTTAATATATATTCAAATGATCCGAGTCTATTGGAAGAGCCATACGATAATAGTATTATGCCTATGAATATTACCTATTCAGAAAGTCTGTATGTAGAATTCCATATCAATACAATGAGATTTAGTGTTTATAACTCTTCAATTACTACAACATTATGTATTGTAATGATTATTTCCATTCACTGATGAATTTGCAAGTTTCCTATATATGGTACTACTATCTATCTAAGACTACATGTTCATTCGTCCTAAGCAATTACTAGGTATTGAGTGATTGGTCATAAAGCAGAAAAAAAACGTAAACCATGTACTGACTTTGAGCTAAGAGATAATTCAGAACTAAGAGATTTGCAATATCTGATAAGAAAGGTACAAGGGGTGAATGGTTTTATACTTTAGAAGTCTTCGCAAGGGACTAAGACACGGTGATAGGATGTAAATGTATGGAACTCCTCATTTCTATTCGGAATGCCAGGATAGTGTGCCATCACTCAGCATTGAGTCTACGGACTTCCTCTTCAGTCATGTCTTCACCCTCCTAGCTTTCCTCCTCTACAAGTTTAATAATGCTACTTTACTCCTTGTTCTCACCATCTAACGAAATGTTAAAAGTTATAAAAAACAATGGTTAACTTCCCGTGGATAGTCTGAACGGTTGGCTAGTCTGTAAGTTTCTTTGTCTACTGCGACGTTCCCCAACTGACTCTTGCCAACAATAGGCACCACGTCTACTCAATCACAACCGAGAAGAAAAGGAAAGGGGGACCGAACTTGGACATAGAATTTTAGTGTCAAGGACCTCGAAATCTTACTTGACTAAATTGATGAGTAGTTACTATTCCATGGGATAGAGCAATAGCGTAATACAACGACAAATACGCGAAGATATTCGGAAGGCAATTGAGAGAGAAGGAGAGCCTCAAAGACCAGTGGTATAAGATGTGTCGGAATAGAAAACCCAGCGGCGATCCCTGTATCCCTCCTCATATCCTTCGTGCTATGCGATTGGAATCTGCGATGAACGGTGAACTTGGGATTTACCTATCTCTTCGAATACGTACTTGTCCATGGGTTTGTTGCGGTCAGAAATTGAGAGGGTTGCGGAGCAGGGCTCGCCGTCTTGTGGGTATGAGGTGAGGTTGAAAATATCTATCTTCTGTTAAATTTGGAGAGAAATTGCCAAAGTAGCAGCTCCAGAAGCTTTCGCAACCCCCCTTCCATAATTTCGATCTGGGAGGGGGGATGTTTTTTTCCAGATGGGGGGTTGGCAGGTCCAGATTTGTCTACAGGAAGTTATCCATTTTTATTTTATTGTTATTTTGTTATTTTTATTTATTTGATTTAACCTTCGCTAAAGTTCACCACAAAAATGAAACCGATGCACATATTGCTCAATGCACCCAACAGTGTACTTCATGGAGTCATGAATTATCATTCGGCGCAGCTAAGTATGTCTTCTACAGTCTCGAAAATATGAGCGGTTGCAATGTGCATTGCCGGAAGGGGGGACTAACAATATCATACACAATTTCCGATCTATTATATAGTTTGAAATCTAAGTATATATACATTCATAAAAGTCACCATTTTCATATGCGCGCGGACCGCCCAGATAAAAGCATCATGAAACATTGAGAAACTCCACTACATTTTTCCTGATCCGCGGAAGAAATATTCTTTTTTTTTTCTTCTTTCTCCTCTACGTGGAAAATTCTCTCGTACTTTCCAAGTTTGCCAAAATTAATTCAAGCCCTTCTTCTACCTTATTATAGCTAACAGAGAATGACAGGCAGGAAAGTAATCCCACACATAGGTACAATTCCGGTTTATACAATATAGACTCAATAAAGCAAAAATACTTGTAAATCGTCCAAAATTTCTTTATTAAACCCACTTACTGAAAAAACAAAACCTCTTATTTAGCTGCTCCAGGGCCTTTGCTTTTCAGTACTTGCTTAATGATTCGCTCGACCTCCTAGATTCACGAAGAATTAATGTTAGATAAACGGCCGGAATAAATTAAAAATTATATAACAATAAAAGCGATTGGCACTTACATCGACATCATTTGTCGGCACTCTTGTCATCTCCACGCCGAAGTATTGTTGGATGTCATTCAGTTCCGACCAACTCCTCTTGTCATGCACGAAACTGATGGATACTCCGACACGTCCGAAACGACCAGTTCTTCCGATTCTGTGGAGATATGTCTGGGGGTCGGGTCTTCCGTTCTGATCGAGAGGAATATCATAGTTTACAACCAATGAAACCGTGGCAACATCAATACCTCGCGCCAATACGTTGGTGGTGATGAGAACCTTTGCTTTTCCGGACCGGAAGTCGTCGATAATCTTGTCTCTTTCTGCACCCTCATATGCACCGTGCAGAGCGGCAACCTTGTGGCCATCATCCTCCATGCGGCGTTGGATCTCACTTGCAGTTTCTCGTTTCTAAAATGACTTTTTAGCCTAAAATCTTTACGGAATAGATAATCATATGTGCTAATGGAAATTATATTTACTTTGACGAAAATAATAGAAGAGCCGATGGTCAAAAGATGGTAGAGTTCGACTAAAACACGGTATTTGTCTTCTTCGTTTTCGCAATCCATGTAGAGCTGCTTGATTCCGTCTACGGTAAGTTCTTCGTGTTTAAGGGTGATCTGGTTGGCATTGGGGGAGAAGCGGTTGGCGTAGTTGACAACTTCCTCCGGGAAGGTCGCGGAAAACAAGACAATCTGGGTTGTTTCAGGCATTGCACTATATGCATTTTATCAGACTCCAGATTTCCAAAACAGGTGGGGAAAAACGCTGGTGCATCAGGATAGATCGCAGGTAATTCTCACGCTTTAACTCGGACACACTGGTCACCCAATCCTTGCTGATCCAGCATGTTGTCTGCCTCGTCCAAGACAAAAACTTTGATGTGTTCTACTGGGAGTTGCCTCCTTCTGATCGCATCAAGAACTGTTCCTGGTGTTCCAACAACAATATGCGCATTGATCTTCTGTCCCCTTTGCACCATGTTGGGGATGGCGAACTGAGTCTTAACTTGCGTGAACTTCCCCATGTTCTGCACTACTTCCATGATCTGTCTCGCCAATTCACGTGATGGCGCAAGACAAAGGGCTTGTACATGGTCAACGGACATGTCGACTCGGCTAAGCATGGTGAGGACGAAGGCAGCAGTTTTTCCTGTTCCTGATTGCGATTGGCCGATCATGTTGGTTGGCGGGTTGCTCAGGAGGAGGGGAAGAGCTCTTTCTTGAATTTTTGAGGGTTTCTTGAAGTTCATCAGATATATTCCTTCGAGTAATTCTTTGGACCTGGCGAGAATAACAGGTAATGATCAGCATTGGAACTTGTGATGTTTTCAAGAGCATATTACTGCGTAATGGTAAAACAGAAAAATTTCAAAGCATGAGCTTTGACTGCTCAATAATTGAATTGCATTGGTTATATAGCTTCGATAAAACAACGCGATATCGATTATTTGACTAGGTCTGCACTCCGGAAAAGCAAATCGCGAACTCACAATCCCAAGTCCTCAAACCTCTTTACCGAATACAAAGGACTGTTTGGATCCCCTTGCAGATCTGCCAGCTTGACAGCGACCTCATACGTGCTTTCCACGAGATCATTAGTTTCCGGAGCGGTAGCTCCGTCTTCCACGGCTGTCGAAGCTTTTTCCACGGGAGCGTCGGGCACAGGGCCTATGCGGGACTCGAGAGAAACCGGTTGATCAGTCATTGCTATCGTCAACCACGACTGCAGTGATGGGGTTGCTGGAGATTTTGGTGCAGTTTTCGCAGAGAGAGACTTTCCCTGTCTGTCAGCGGGTGGATGAATTATGCTTGCGATGAAAAGGTGTTAGTGTTGTTGAGGTGGGGGCGGGGTTTGAATGGGTGGCTCATCAGGGTTTTGTTTCGGTGGCTCAAGTGAGTCACTATCCCAGGTGGAGTCTAGCTACGTGCGAGGAGTCTGGGAACTTGTACGGTTCACACATCTCTGGGTGGTAGTATACACATTACATGTAACGGTAAATGGACTCCTACGCCAGCAGAGTTTCGCGTAATCCCTCGGATACCGTTTCGTTGCCCTATCCTGGCCGGCGCGTGGAGGTGTGTTTCGACTTTCACGCGTGCACTACAAACACCCATTTTATTCCATTCCCAAGTAGTTATTTTACATTGCACTACAAACACCCACCTTACGCATCTGGTAGAAATGATGCCAAACCTTTGATATTCGAGATAAATAAACCCTGCTAAGCTACAAAAACAGTGGTAAAGGAGCCTTTTCTCACCAACCCCGTAAACCCGTGACAAAACTACAGGTCACCTTTTCCACCTCCATCCCCAACTACCCACACCCGTTACCCCAACGTAATTCCTTTCCCAAAAAGTACCTGGCACACATCGTTCTATCCAACTTCTTCCCCTTCACCGAACTCCGACCTCTTCACCCGTGCAATCATCGTTCTTGGCATTGTCAACTCTGCAATCGAAATTCGGCGTCATGGTTAAAACACGACTACATGTACATGTACATGTTTTTAAATGCCTACATGTTCATAAATGACTATGTGTATTACAGCACACACACCTATTGTGCCCGGGTTCACCACATGTCGTACAATGATGAATAGCATGGTCTGGAATATTTGGAAGTTCTTCCACTGCAGCTTGTGTATTAGAAATAGCGTGATTTCAATTTTTCTCCGGCTTGAATTCTTTGTACTAGTACATGTAAAGTACTTAGGGTATGCAGGCTAGTCTGTGTCATTGCACCAAAAATTATTAAGCAACCACCGTAAGCGGCCAGCAAATTTTGTATGAGGAAGAAAAGTTTGAGACTTTTTTGCACACTTCAAGTTTAATTTATTTAGTAAATAAATAAAGTAAATACAAATTTTAGTATAGAATAGCAGCTCCACCAGCTTTAATAACTACTTATAAGTGGATGCGTTTTCCCACTACTGTTATTTTACATCCTTTTTCCTTCATTAATAACTACTTATAAGTAAGCTAGTATACTTATAACTAAATCCTCTAGCTAACAAGTTAGAATACTATTCTAAGCATCTTTCACTACATCCTTTAATATTTGCAAATTTCCTACTCTCCTATACGATTTTGATTTCCTATTCGTCACTATTTTATAGACAGGGTATGTACACTCAATTAATAGCAAAGATATAGTTGCATATATAGGAGCATCTTCCTACTCTCCTATATAGCTATAAGGGCTATATAAGCTACAAAATCTACATACAGTAGTAGTAGCAAATTATTATTCAGACACATACATAAGTAAGTCCTGTCACCCTCTAATGCATTTTCCCAAGCTACTACTACAAAAGTACATGTCAAATAAATGTGTAAAATATTATACTACAATCAAAATACTTCTAAAAGAAGTAAAAGAAACTTCTATAGCTTAAAAAACATTAGTATAAACTCTTTATAAATGGGGTTATCCTTACCATATAAGTATAGAAAAGATAGGGATATGTAAATCTACTATTGCTGATATTATATACTGAGACTAGAAATGCCAAGACATAAAAAGCCTAGTTCCACATGTTAATAATATATCTAGAGTAGTAAACCCACTAAAACTATCTAGCTAAAAGTACTATTAGCTAGCCAATATATCAAAAAAAAAATACCTGAAAAAGAAAAGGTCACATAAGTGAAGGATAGATAAATATGTAAAAATATATTAGGTTAGCTCTAAAACTACACCTAATACTATTTTGTAAAAAGAAGAAGAGAGAAATAAAGGATATTAAGGTTTTAGAAAATAATTGTAAGTTATTATATAGTACATGTATATACTACAGTAAGGGAGATATTTAAGGTAAAATAATACCTTATCCTATGTAATTACTAGATCTTAACCCTACTAAGAATCTCTTGTACTTACTTAAGAGAAGGATATAGTAGAAAGGGTTTTCTATTAAGAACAAGAAGCAGATAAAGGTATGTCCTGATGCTCCTATATATGCAACTATGTCTTTACTCTTAATTGAGTGTACATGCCCTATCCATACAATAGTAACTAATAGGAAATCAAAATCCTATTAAGAATAAGAGGGGGGTGAGGATGGTCTAGTGGTATGGCTATTCTAGTGTTATTGTACAGTAATATACAATGTCATAGGTTCAAATCCTATGTATACTACTCCTTAATACCAGATTTGCTAGTTGGTTATAGGTTTTATAATATAAGCGAGTTTTCCCAGACTATATATAGTTCCCTAATTACTGGTTAATTCTATATAAGTGAATACTACCAATGAATATAATAGATATATGAAGGTTACCCTGATAGTGCTTAGTATATAAAGCTATATCCTGACACTTCTATGTAAGCGACTATGTATTTGCTCTTAATTGAGTGTACATGCCCTATCCATAAAATAGTGACTGATAGGAAATCAAAATCCTATTAAGAATAAGAGGCTGTATGTGTTACAAACACTGATTTTATAGTGGCGTTACCTAAACTATAAAAGGGCCATACCTGATTGTTGTATAAGGCTTACATAGGTTTATATAGAATGGCATGGCATAATAGAGGCTTTGATGAACTTGTTTAAAGCTAACCTAATAGTTATGGCATGATCAGCTATATAGGTAATATACAAGTCTTATCGAAGGTTGAATATGTGGTTAAACCTATGATGATCACAGGTAATCTTTACCAAGTCTATGATCAGTGTTCAGCATAATTGTGCTACCTTATAAGGAACCTAAAAGAGACACTTGCATGAAGTTGCTTCTATAAGGTTCGAACAATGTTATTCCTTATCTAACCAGATACATATAATAGTGTATTTACGGAGGATAATAAGAGGGGGCTTCACGAAGCCCACCTCAGTATTATCTCCTGAAAAGATAATATAGGCTTGTCTAAGCCCACCTCAGCGGTATCTTCACCTCCGATACTGTGGGCTTACTAAAGCCTACCTCAGCGGCATCTTCACCTCCAATACCTTGGGCTTGCCTAAGCCCACCTCAGCGGTATCTTCACCTCCAATACTATAGGCTTCACAAAGCCTACCTCAGCAGTATCTCCTTCCTCAATACTGATGGGCTTGTCTATCTGGTAGCTTGGCACAGCGGTGAAGGTCTCGTTCTACAGAACGTGACCCCGAAGGTGAAGACTGTGTATTACATATACCTGTATGTGGTTGCAGGTTTAACTCCGGTGTAAGTCGACTTACGAATTGCACTCCTAGGAATCATAATGGTCTTATGACTACAGTAATTATAATCGTACTGCTAGTGGTGATGTCGTGAGCTCTGCATTTTACCGTAGGAATTTCTTAGTATGTGCTAGGTACTTCTGATTTTCCTCGGTCGTAAGATTCTGCCAGATTCTGCCAGGTTCATCTCTAATACTGTGGGCTTATCAAAGCCTACCTTAGTAGTATCTTCGTCTCCGATACTGTGGGCTTACTAAAGCCTACCTTAGTAGTATCTTCGTCTCCAATACTGTAGGCTTGCTAAAGCCTACCTCAGCAGTATCTTCGTCTCCGATACCATGGGCTTGCCAAAACCTACCTCAGCAGTATCTTCATCTCTAATACCGTGGGCTTGCCAAAGCCTACCTTAGCGGTATCTTTGTCTCCGATACCATAGGCTTACCTAAAGCCTACCTCAGCGGTATTTTTGTCTCTGATACCATGGGCTTGCCCAAAGCCTACCTCAGCAGTATCTTTGTCTCCGACACTGTGGGCTTACCCAAAACCTACCTCAGCAGTATCTTCATCTCCGATACCATAGGCTTGCCAAAGCCTACCTCAGTGGTATATTCATCTCCGATACCATGGGCTTGCCTAAGCCTACCTCAGCAGTATATTCATCTCCGATACTATGGGCTTGCCAAAGCCTACCTTAGCAGTATCTTCACCTCCAATACTGTGGGCTTGTCTAAGACTACCTCAGTGGTATCTTTGCCTCCAATACCGTAGGCTTATCTAAGCCTACCTCAGCGGTATCTTCGCCTCCAATACTGTAGGCTTGCCTAAGCCTACCTCAGTGGCATCTTCACCTCTGATACCGTAGGCTTACCTAAGCCTATCTCAGCAGTATCTTTGTCTCTATCCCTATAGGCGTAACTTAGGCTACCTCTATAATGACCTTCTTATGATCAACAAAGTTCATCATTGGCATCACTGATCCTCATGCTTAATGAAGCAAGATACGGGCTACTTATTATATTTATTGTCTTACCCAGGCTTATTAACTCTATCACTACCCCCTGGTGGGGGTGACTAGCCTACTGTAGGGAAACCTGTACCTATTACACAGTGATTTGCCTCTCTCCTATTGTCTTAGTTATCTTGATGATGGATTGAAGGACTGAGTTATGTTGACGGTCTTCTAAAGACAGGAACGTACTTCTCAGCTATATAAGAAGGGGAATGGTGTTCGCTTGATATTGATTATGTGATCCAGAGGGTAGCGTAGCCGTTCATATGTATATAACCACTCCATCGTTTATTAAGATAAGTGGTTCCTTCATCCATCTGAGGTCAGAGAACTTGTATTAGAGGAGTTACAATTCTCAAAGTTGGATCTCAGATAGAGATTGGTACACTATACACGATGTTGAGAATTGCCTAGTTTGCAAGTTCCTGATCCCTAGCCTTTGTCTCTTAGGTAATAGACCTTAAGAAGCAATCACTCTCAAGTTATATCTTGGATAGAGATTGGTACACTGTACATAACAAGGAGAATTACCTTGTGGACAAGTTACCTGATCTTCAGCTCATATCTCTAAGTTGATTTGAGATGTTGGGTAGGATAGCCAACTGGCATGTGGAACTCATGGAGAGGTTCCTGTAACAGTATGAATGTTACCTTAGTAGATAAAGGTATATCCTGATACTCCTATCTATGTAGCTATATCTTTGCTTTAAATTGAGTGTACATGCCCTATCCATATAATAGTGACCAAAGGAATCCAAATTCCTATTAAGGTTACCCTAACAGTGGTTAGTAAATGAAGGTATATACCTGATACCCCTGTGTATATCACTATGTCTTTGCTCTTGATTGACTGTATATACCCTATCTATACAATATTTAATAAAGGAATCCAAATTCCTATTAAGAACAAGAAGGGGTTAAAAAGCAATTTTAGAGTAGTGGGAAAATATTACCCTTAAGGACTTTAAAAAGATATATAAATCTATACCCTATAGTGTAAATATATATGTAAAGGAATTAGAGGAATATATAAAGTATTAATGTATTTTTAAAAAATTTATTCTATGTAAACATTCAATCAAGAATAAATTTTTAGAGTCATATTATATAGTTATATATATTAGTATAAATTTATTATAGTCATTAGTATATGATAAGCTTATACAATTAAAAAATATCCGATTAATAATTTCCTACCACTATATATCTTATCTTAGTATAGTAGTTACTAATAAATCTATTCTCTAATTATATCCCTACTATTTACTATTATCTTCCTTATACCTCATACTCTCCTAATAAACCTACTTTAATGACTTAAGTATCTTCTCCTATTTTTGATTAACTTAAAGTTACTTATTATCTACCTTGCTATACCCTTAGTAGAGATATGCTATCTTTATATTAATAAGTACTACCTCTAGATATTAAATCAAGGTTTGGTATAACTAAATAGAGAGTATTAAAAGTAAATATATCAACTTACTATAAATGAAAAAACCTAAAAGGTATAGCATAGGGATTATTAAGTTATAGCATTACTATAGTCTTTAACTATTAATAAGCTTTACTATTTATATATAATAAAGGAAAAACTAGAGGCTATTCATATTTATTCCTGTAATCCTAAAGGGGTCATCTAAAAGAACATCTGCTTATAGCTGACTAAAGCTATAATATAATAAAAAATCATCCTCTACTTAAGAAGAAAAGATAAAGGTAGAATGTAAAAGAAAATTAAAAGGTTAAAAAATTATAAGCTAGTGTAACTTCCTTCCCTACAAGAGGGGTGAGGATGGTCTAGTGGTATTGCTATCCTAGTATCATTGTATGGTAATATGTAATGTTATAGGTTCAAATCCTACTTGCCTTATTCCATATGATGAATTTCCGGTTAGTTATAGGTTTTGTAGCATAATATAGTTTTCTGTGACTGTGTAAGGTTACCTAATTACTGGTTTAGTCCTTGTAAGCAAATGCAACTGATGACCTTAATGGCCATATAAAGGGTTACCCTAATAGCGCTTAGCGAGATCACTCATATGTATGTGACTATATCTTTGTAATTAAGTTTGTGTACATGCCCTGCCTGTACAATAGTAAACTGAGGGAGAAGTATGTCCCTTCCCTATAAGATCTGAAACATTAGAAAATATAAATAAGATTTAAGGAAAGTAGATAGAGTTATAGATAATCCCTTAGTAGGAGCTATATCTATAAGAGGTATATAATCTAAAAAGTTTCTATATAGTCAATAAGAACTACATTTAGTTATATAAGAAGTGGAGGGACTATATAATATAAGCTAGCATGTAAAATAAGTTTCTAGGGAATAAAGGATATATAATATAAGTCTTCTAAAGAAGAATTATACCTCTACTAGGCTATTTATTATATAACTACTCTCCTTAAATCTTCTACACTATGTAAGAGGTTAAATAAGTAGTTAAAACCTTAGTAGAATAATAAAATAACCTCCTTATAATGCTACTTTCATATGATCAATTAGAAATATTATAACCTTAAGGCTATAGATGAAAAAAGAGAAGCTAAACATATATACTTCAAAGGGGTTACTAGAGCTAAGAAGGTGTACTATAAAGATTTTATCACTAATACTTTTTAGTAAGATATCTAATAGCTTACAAGGATGAAAACAGCATTAGATTAAAGTACACTCCCTTAGGTTCTAGTGGCTACATCCTTAAAAGTGTATACTCTAATAGTGGTGAAAGACTTTTTCCCCATAGGCTAGATCCCTCCTAACCCTCCCTAGCCTAACATTTTGAATATAAAGAAGTTAAGCTAGTTATAGTCAAGGAATTAGAGACTATTTTCAAAAAGGTTAAGGATTCTACCCCTAGTGCAGACACTATTCCTTACTTAGTTTAGAAACTAGTCAAAGCTACCTATCTAAAGCTTCTATTCAATCTTCTTACACTATACTAGTATATAACTTTTACCCTTGTAACCTTAAGGAAGTTGTAGGGGTTATCATTGTAAAGTAAAATAAGGTAGACTATAGTAAGGTTAAGGTATATAGTGTTATTATGACAGTATACTCTTAAAGGATATAGACATAAGTGTAGGTATAAGAAGCTTTACAAGAGGGTATTACTGAGTGAACTCAGGTATTTTAACTGGCAAGTTAGAACTGCTTATGATTTCACTTTAATTACAGAGTCAAGAGAAGAGAATAATCTTTTCTTAAGGCTCAAAGATAGTATAAGACATAAGATGAATACTCACAAGAAGAAGAAGAAATAAAATACATCACTCATCCACTCCCTCTTAAATACCTAATTCTAACCAAGAAATATCTAAGGAGTTTGAATAAAAGTATAGAACCCTTTTGAAATAATCTATTATAATTCCCTTAAACTCTTAATAATTCCCTAGAAGAAGACTAATATATGATCAGGAATTACCTTCTTAGATCAGCAAGATTATCCATAACTTTCTAGAGAGAAAACTACTTAAATCATATCCTCCAATGATATAGGTAATTAGTATATCATAATAAGATCCAGGTGATTAGCTTCATCATCGATTGTGTATAGCCAATCTCATGTATATTGTATTGTCAAAACCTCACCTCACTAGGTTAGATCTTAAAGGTGATAATACTTATCATGTAGTCCTGTACCTCAACTCAAAGGAAGAGGTACTTATAGATTCTAGCATAAATATTTCCATTGACTTGGAGATAAGTTTTACATATACCCTAGTACCTAGGAAGATTATAGGTACAGTATTCTATAACAGTTATTATTCTTATCAACACCCTCTCCAAGCTCATAGAAAAGGTTATTACCTTTTTTTTTTTTTTTTTTTTTTTTTTTTTTT